>KL272787.1:0-15999 GCA_000699545.1 Podiceps cristatus
GGTTTTATTTCTCATTATCCTACTCTTACTTGATTGGCAATAAATGAATTTTTTTTTTCCCCCAAGTCGGGTCTGGTTTTGCCCATGACGGTAGTTGATGAATGATCTCTCACTGTCCTTCCCTCAGCCTATGAGATTTTCATTATATTTTCTCTCCCCTGTGCAGCTGAGGAGGGGACAGAGCAGCTTTAGTGGGCACCTCGCATCCAGCCAGGGTCAAACCACAACAACAGAAAAAATTGGTATCTGGTAATGCAGTGTTTTTTCTAACCGGAAGTATTTCTTAGACTAATAATAGAGATTATTTTGAAAGGTGGTGGTTGGGTTTGTTTTGGTTTTTTTTTTTTAATACTTCAGATGTTTTGGTAAAATAACTTTAAGTGTCGTATTTGGTGAATTTATGCTAAAAGATAATCAGACTATTTTTTCATCACATACATTGAACCACTGTATCAGTGTAGGATCGGGGTACTTTGGAAACATGGGGTAATTTGACATCAAATATATTCTAAGTCAGAAAGTGGGAAAGGGAATTTAAGAGACATACGGAGTTCATGAGTGTACAAACACGTCTGTGCATAATGAGGAACTCAGAAGTCAGGAAATACCAGTTACTAGTACATTCGTTTGGCTTTGCTTTATGAATCTGTCTTATTTTCCTCTCTGCTTCCTATTCCTTGTTGTCCTTGCTCTTTTTGGCTTTGCTGCTTTTCCAAAATATTTCAAAGTGTATCAGCATGCATTTTGCTGATGGGTATAAATTACAACTTGATATAAACTCTGTACGTGTTGGAAATGTACTGCACAGTTGCGTAACATGTTATTCTTCTGCCTTTGTACTTGCAGCACTCTACTATTTATAGTTTCAATTTTAATTAAGCCCTTGCATTTGCTTTTCTATATTGGTAGTAGTTGAAAAAGCCTGATTCTAACAGTGATCTCTGGTCCACCATCAGATTTCTAGCTGGCTTATTCTCCTGCTTAGTCACTCATAAAGCATTTGAAGAGTATTTTTTCTTTAGCCGAAGTGCTGTATCATGTTTAACTCCTCTTTTGCCTCTTTAGTACTGTTTTTTTTCATGTGTTTCCCGAAGTTACTACTTCTGTTGTGCTATGGCCAGTGTGCCCTTTCCTAAAACAAGTATTTGTGCAGCTGAAACCCATTTACAGTGATCAATAGGCTTGAGGTGCTTGTGGCTCTTTCTCCTACCGTGTAATTAGGTGCTGTACCTTCATGTTACAGAGTGATCAAGTACTTTAAGTGCTGCCACTTGGGCTCACTGTGAACTGAAAATGCATTTCTCTGCGTGGACACAAAGCAGACAGCTCCACTGTCAACTGAGAGATGTCTGTCTGTGTCAGCACTTGAAGTGTAAACTTGCTAATTACATTGAAAACTGTTTTGCCAGGGCTGTGGTTTGGGGTGGGTTGGTTGGTTGGTTTTTTTAAAAGATAAATAACATAATCCAAAATCCATGTATCCTACAGATACAGCTGTCCTGTGATGTTTTCATGTTTATATTATTTGCCATTTCTTTTTCAAAGTTATCCAGTACTTGAAGGGAAGGGCTTGCACCTAAACAGTACTTCTGGCATTCTCTGAGCGTCTGTGCTAGAGAAATAAATATTGCAGGGAAGGAGCACAAAAATTGTGAGCACTGTACAAGTGTTTCCAACTTTCAAAGCCTAATCTAATATGATGAGAGCTTATCAGTCATTTCTGCATGTGTTCCTTACCTGCCTGTACTCTTTGGCTGCAAAATTAAAAATGTGATCTGGGGAAAGGGCCTTTGTGTTCCCTAACGTGCCATCTGTGGGGAAAATAAAATATGTGCATGCACACTTAAAGAAACTCTGCCTGGCAAGACATTTTGTTTTAGAGTATCTCTGTTTCTGTATCTGTCAAGATCAATGATTTTTCCTTGCAGGTGTGATGCTGGTAGCTAGCACTAAAGCTGCTGTTCAGTGAAACAGGTTGTCTTTTGAGCGTGGTACACATGAAACACTACCATTTCCCAGTCACATCTGTTTGGAGAGCTCTATTAACCATGGCTTATCCCACCCTACTAATGCTGATAATAGCTTATCTCTTCAATGGGATAAGTGTAACGCTTTGTGCTGGTGAGTCTCAGCTGCGGTATTGTAGGCATTATACATGCAAGAGAGGCTCTCAAGTGCCTCATAAAGTTTGCTGTCTTTTGCAAGACCATAGAGAGAGGGAGAGGAAGGAGTGGGGAGAGGTTGCCTCCAATTTGTCATTGCAGCTGAACTAAAAGTGTTGTTTTGCTTGATTTAGAAGGTGGAGAGGGACTCAGTGTAGCTATAATCCTTCACGGTTTGTGAAGTCTTCCTTTCCTTTGGAAAATACTCAGGTACTGCTGCCTCACCAGAGTGTTTTGTGAGAGTTAACCTTATTAGCAGAAGCAGCTCAGATGCCCTTGACAACAGGCAGTGGTACGTGGGTGGTGACTGATGGAGCTGACTGATGCTGAGTGCTGCTGGGGGGGAAATCACCTGCTTGGTTAGCCTTCCCTGCTGCAGATCTCTAAGGGGAGACAGAGGTGTCCCCTGGCTGATAATAAGTGTTTTATTGGGGAAAACAAATGGCTCTATGGTTGAGTTGCAGTGTCTTTCATGGGCTAATTTAATAGTAGTATAAGTCTCTTCCTGTTGGATTTGTATTACTTTAAAAAGGAAAGCAGTCAAGCAAATAGTAAAAGCAGTAAGATCTTAATACATCACAGAGTAGTGAATACAGATTTTTTAAAATATAAAAAAGGTGCCTAAGTGTCAGAAACATACCAAGACATCTTATTACTCTGATGCCAGCATAATGCCTTTTCCTTATTCCTACCCCCTGCTCCCATTAAACTTTGTCTTTTGAATGCAGTCCTCAAAAGCTGGCATGGAGAGTTCCTCCATGCTTGCCCCATTCTGGCAGTAAATACTAGCAAATTGGTCCCTGGGGGTTACTTAAATGTCTCTGTGTCCAGCTTGGACCTCTTTTGGAGGGTTCTTGGGGCAAGAGTTCTGCTCCTCACAGAAGGAGTTAGCTGGGAAAAGCTGGTGCAGAAGGCTCAGAGTGGGGAGGAATACAGGTTGTCTGCCACCACTAATTACTGTGATCATCCTTCTGGAAAAAAAAATGAAAGGACTTTTTTGCTTTTCTCCCTTTGATTCCAAAACGTCCGTCTCTGTAGTTAAAACTGCCTATAATTCATGCTAATGAGTAGTTGTTCTGTGATCCCACTAAGCCAGGACCAATAAAGGGTGGGGTGTAGGCACTTTATTAGTGATTCCATAACTTCTCTGCATAACTTTTGCCTATATGTATATAAAATAGAGGGCAGTGTGTGTTGGTTTATGATGTAAAAAAGATGGAGAAATATAATGATTAGGTAATGGGGTAAGTACTTGTTCTGAAGTGAGTCTGACAAATCACTGGATGTGGAGATATCATGCCAAGTGTCCTTCAAAGAGTGGATTTAGGATAGTAATTAACTGCTGGTTGAGTAAGAATTACAAGACACAAAACAAATTACTGTTATTAGCGGAAGTATTTGTTCTCATGTCAAGCTGTCATCCTGCTTTGCTGTTTAACCTGATTCTTCTATGTGGGGAAAAAACTATGTCAGATACTTTATAATAAAGAGTGAGTTTGTCATTTACTTCTCTATTTTTTTTTTCAGTGTAGTTGTCTCCTAAAATGACAATCATTTTTTGACCCCACCCACTTTAAATCAAACCTACAAAAGCAAGGGAGTTTAAAATACTGAAGTGTTTTTCTGGCTTTGAAGATTCTATATGAATGAATACTGGATCTGAAACTGTAGGATCTGAGGGAGAATACTACTGGATATAATGTGTTAGACCATACAGAGCTGACTTAACACAGCTTGTTGCTGTAAATACCCTTTGATTTACACCTCTCCTCAGCTTTTAAAACAGGACTCGAGACTTGTAAAGTGATGTGGCGTAGGGATCCTAGGCATGAAATAGCCCCTTTGATTGCAGCTTGTGATCTGCATGTACAGCATTTAATAACAGACAAATAATAGTGGGGTTATGTGCTGAATACCGCAACAGCAACAGTAAGGTCACTTAGTGTATAACTATTCTAGATACCTGTTTGTTGTAACTTTCTTGCAGTCTTGAGCAATGTCAAAGATTTCTAGAGCCTGACATCCTAATAAACCACGGATGGGACCAATCTATAAAGTCATGTGGTTTTTCTATTGAATCGTGATCAGGACATCCTTCAAACAGGTTGTTGAAGTTGGAGGAAAAAAGTAGAAGACTGATGAAACTAAGCTACATAGCTCAGGAGACAAGGAAAAAGGAGATCTGCTTGTCCCCTCTGTTTCCATAGGTCAGCCTCATGCTGTAACATCATAGCTGACCCATTGCCAAAGTAAGATTAAACAGCCTTAGCTTTAAAGGCATTGGAAGCGTGAAGTGGCTTTAGGGAATGGTGTAATTTAAATATGAGTAATACTGTGGAAAAATCATCTTTCTTTAGCGTACAGGTCCACAGCCAGTGCATATTTACAAGTACTTGCAGAATGCTTTTTATTTAGGAAGAAGCCTAAAATGCATTACTCTTCAGTGAATAAGTACTAAAGAAAAAATTCTATCATGGGCTAAAAACTGAAGATTCAAATACCAGAATTTTCCAAAAGTCAATGATACATGCTTGTCAGTGAAACATAGATAACTCATAATCCCAGATAGCTTTTATAATTAAATCTTCTTGGGTATCAAAATGTATTGTATGTCCATGTACTTCAGAGTTACTTTTCAGTACCAGCCTCTCCAGAGCTGATATCAGGAGTAATTTTGGTTTTTAGTCTTTGGGGTTTTGTTGTTGTTGGGTTGGTGTGGTTTGCGTTGTGGGTTTTTTATGAGTGGTTTGTTTTTTGTTTTTGTTTTAAATAAAGCAGATTTTGCCAAACTTAGGAGGTGAGCATTGATAAGAAAGTGGTTAGCCACGTAGAGTTCAAGCCTATGGATGAATCATAAGCAGAAATATTTTTCTTCCTCTATCAGGCAGTTTAGGCTTCTAGTGTGAAAGCCAGCCAAGTGGCCAAAAGGCAAGCAATAATAGCTTTTTGCTTCTTTCTGGTCCGTGAGCTTGAGTTGCGGTGATGCCTACGTCTGTCTACTGCCCAACTTTGCAGTTTCTCTGGAACTGGGAACCTTCTGAAAAGCTGATTACTTTTTAAATAAGGCTGAATATCTCTGTGGAGAAGTGCATGTTGTGGGAGAGAGAGTGAGAGAATTTCGGCGTTTTTCCCTGTAAGCAAGGGCCAGAAGACCATCTGTACTTCTGCAGCCATGCAAATGCTTAAGTGCGTGCTCTGCTCTGGCCGGCTGTCCCACAGTGCAGATTGCTCAGACCTTGGAGATCAAACCCAAAGCCATTGTTGCAGGAAGAGTTGTGGAGCTGAACTGAACTGAGCAGAGAGGGTTGATGTACCTTAGAGTACCTCAGCTAGCCCTCTGCTGCCAGTTTAGGATGACAGATCTTCCAGAGGTCCTGTGCCTTATCTGCCAGTTCCCTCTGAATGTCATAGGTGTCCAAGAGCATGTCAAATAGCACTAGCTGACCAAGTTCAGGCAAGTGAAGCAGGTCTTCCAGCCTGCGTGTAATGGGGAAGAAGATACTGTGCAGTCTAAAGCACTGCTCTCTTCACTGTGGTTTGTAGTAATAATGCGATGGGCCCTGTCTGGTGAACCTGGCCCTTGACAAGTTAGTGCAGAATTGGGGGGAGGGGAGGGAATTTAAGGCAAGGATTTTTTTTATGCAACATAAAGTCGCCTCACAAGTTCATAAACTGATTTAATGAAATAATAAAGAATGAAACTTGAATGGTACTCATAACATTGAACTAAAACCAAACCACAAAACTTAAGACTTTTGACTGCTTTTCTCAGAGTTTACCTCTCACTGCCCATGTCTGCGTTCAAAGGTTTCCTAGATGGTGGTGAATACTCCAGAGTCCCTTTCAAGGAGTTCATAGGAGAGGATCTGTCTCTGCCCTGCCTTCTGCAGATGACAGTCATCTAGCCTTGCCCAACTGTGTGTCGCAGTTCGAGGCAGTTTGTTACTTGGGGATCTGTATGAGGCCAGCATAGTAATGGTGATAGTGGTGACCTAGCAGCATAAAGTATTCTCAGCTGATCAGCCCTGTAAGTTAAAAAAACATGAGTGTGATTTTTCCCTTACAGCATTTTATTATCTTTGTTTATGCATAACACTGTTGCTGATCAGTTATCACCTTCTATTTTCTATCTGTCATGCATTCCTTAATTCCTTAATTACTTTGTTGACCTATTTGGCACATATTCATTCTCCAGTAATAAAGTAGTATTGTGCGTTGAGTTTATGTATGAGATGTGTAGCTTTGAATGATTCCCGCTTGGCACTTTGTCATTATGTGATGCCCTTTTCGCGGGTGATGCATCTTCCCAGAGATGTCTCTATCAGTTGTAATTAATTAACCACTAATACAGGTTAGCTCCTCTTCCAGGTACTGGGTGGAATTATACATGCCTATGTGTTACATCACTACGTAGATAGTCCAACCTCCTAGGCTTAGCTTTGATTTAACCACTGTTCTAAGTCTGCTCCAGGGGACACCAGTAAACAAGGTAGCCTAACTTCAGAAAATTTTCTCATTGGTATCGTTCTGTAATTCTGCAAATTCTTCATACAGTGAAACAAACCAAGAACTGAATTTCTAGAGAATTCTCAGCAAGAGATTAAGAAAACTTAAAAGGAAAATTAAGCAGTATTAGAAATCCTGTTCTTGCTTTAACTCAGCATTAAATACCTGGAGATTTCTAATCGGAATCAGTGTGTACATCTGGCAGCAATAGGCTTATACAATGATAATGTGCCAGAGACAGCACCTTCCTGGAGTTTGTTCTGGTTTCTAACAATCATGGGGTTTTGTTCCTCAGTGCCTCAATACTATTCTCACCTTCAAACTCTTCCTACTCAACAAGATGATACAATAACTGTAATTCTTGATATAACTGTATTTAGACAGTTCATTTAAAACTAAATCAAAACTAATGTCCTAAAACCCAGTATTGTTTTAAAAACTTTTAAAACAACCCAAACTTGAGGATAGAATAAAGTGAATATTGACAGATAATATACATTGGAAGAAACTAAAAACTGTCTCCTTTGCAGAACAAAAAAAGATTGTCCTCAATGTGCATGTGGAAGGAAAAATCCAGAAACCATTGCTTTTCCCCAGTAGTTCCTGATGCAGATAATTGTCAAAAATCCAATGGTCAATACAGGTGTTATGTTTTACGTACAGATATGATGAAATGTGTATGTATGTACGTTTCTGTGATGCAGAAGCAGTATCTTAACTTACCTTTTCTGCCCCCTCTAGGGTTTTTTCCAGGTATTACTCTAGATGCATAAAAAGTGGTAATGTACTTAGTTGAGTTGGTAATTCTGAGATACAACTATTTTCCCTCACCAGAGTAAATGGAGGCTACTCTTAACTCTGAACTTCCTTGAACCAAACAGTCATCTTCATTCTTTCTCTTTTTTTTTTTATTTTTAGTGGGCAGTTTGCTGTAGTGAAAAAATGCCGTGAGAAAAGGACTGGTCAGCAGTTTGCAGCAAAATTCATCAAGAAACGGAGAACAAAATCCAGCCGTCGGGGAGTGAGCCGGGAAGATATCGAGCGAGAAGTCAGCATACTAAAAGAGATTCGACATCCTAATGTGATCACACTGCATGATGTTTATGAGAACAAAACAGATGTCATTCTTATTCTGGAACTGTAAGTATCTTGAGAGACCTGGGGAGCCATGACACAGTATTTGTGTGTGTATTTTTTAAAAAAATAGACACTTTCTCTGAGAATCACAGTGATTTTCCTACCACCCCAAAAGAAGATAGATAATAGCCTGAGTATTCTCTGTTTTTAAGTCAGAGTTGTAGCTTCTCGGTTTCTATGCATATTTTTCACTGTAAATGCACTACAAAGGTTAAAAAAAAATCCACCATATTTAGGATTTTTTTTCTGTTTGTTACTTTAATCATTGTTGATGTTATGGATCCAGAAGAATAGCCTGGAGCTAAATAAACTGATTTGAAAATAAGAGCAGAGGGAAATAGAGATTTTAAGTGGAGTTTAGTTTAGCAAATTTTGCTGTGTTTTATGTTGATGTAAAGTAGCATCATTGAATGCTTTTTCTCTTTTTTTTAGCCCACATAACAGAGAACAGAATTTTCCCAGTTCTGTCCTGTTGAAATGTAAACTGAACTTTCATATCCTTGTTTTAGTTCCCATTTTTCATCCAAGGTTATTGCTAATGGATTGAGGTAAATATGTCGGCAGAGAACACTTCTGCATTGTTTCAAGTCTGGCTTCAAGTTCCTCAAATATTGCAAGTTTAGAAGTTAAGCGTTACTCACCCGTTACAGTTTGGCAGTGTCTGCTGGTGGGGTGTGCACATCTTTGCATTGTTTGCATGCCTGATGCTGCATTATAGCTATACTTGTTCTCTATCAATTAAATGTGCTTTAGAATAACTGTTTCATGCAAGTGAATGATTTGGTACCAGAATCTTTGGCACACTTGCGTCTTTTCCTTGGCTTTTCATGTGATTTTTCTTATGTAGGGCATGTCTTCCTCTTTACTAGCTTTGGTAAATGATATTTCCACTTACCTTATAAGGATACTTTAGTGTTGCATGGTTTCAGGAACATATGTATAGATTTACAGTATAGATTTAAGAAAAAAAAAAAAGGGTGGAAGTAGTTTTTGGAGTTTCATCTTTTCTGTGGTATATACGTGCATGATATTGTTTTGTTATTGTAGAACATACTTTTACACTTCTAGTCCAGCATGTGATGGTTTACTGTAATACTTGTAGTTTGGGTTCTTTTTTTAGTTCCAGAAGTATGCATTAGTTTGACAACTTTGGATGGTTTAAGCAAGTACATTTCCGAAAAAAGCAAAATTATCATCCTGCATGAAGTAAAACTTCGTTATATGCCTCTCAGAATATGTACTACTACTGTTTTTGTTCAGAACTCTTCAAATGTGTGGTGTATACACAGCTAAATTAGTGTAATGCTGCTGCTTCTCCCCATTTGATACTAGCTCTCACACTCTTCCTCTCTATAACCTTACTGTCAGTGTATCGCGGCTTCTGCAGTGCTTGCTTTCTGCTCTGTGGTCTGTCCAGATGAACACGGGCCAGTATCTGGACTTGAAAGCTCTGAGGAAGGCGGCTCGGTAATCATGGACAGTGGTAGGAGCAATGGGGCTGTTCACTCCCCCCATGGGGCAGGGGCTCTTTTGGCAGCAAGATTGCTGCGTGTGTCGGTGTGTACCCACTAACGTTCATTGAATGGAAGTAGATACCGCTTCTGACAATGTGTGTTAATATTTCCTAAGCTTGGTAGTGTGTAGCTCAGCAAACTATTTGCATTGCGGTTTAGCTAATTGTTTTGCCTAGTTAACAGTCTCCATGTAGTTTCAGTTGGAGACACTTTTTTTTCACTTTTCCAAAGTGCGATGTGAGGCTTTCAAGGTGAAGTGCTATCTGGGGTATCGCAAAGGTACTGCATTTATTTAGTTAGAGGGTTGAAGAGGAAAAGATGACAGGTCAGCAGTCCTTTGTAAACTGAATATACTAATTGCTTTACAGTTTTCTAATTCTCAAAATCACCATGGTATTGTGTAAAGCTATTGAAAAGGCAAAAGATTGTTGTTTTAATTGCATGCTTAGACACTTAAATATGTAATCCCTTTCTTTTAATGTTCTAATATTCACATTTTGCCTAGGGACCTGCTCCCCTGACGTTCATTATTCTTACTGAACAATTTCAAACAAACAGAAATAAAGCTGAAAGCTCATTAAATAACCTGTTTTGATGTCCTCAGAAACCATCCTAAGTGACCATTTTCCCTTCTGATTAGAACATAATATTTTTCCTGGGATTTGTGTTCATTTACTACAATGAGATGAGACAGTATACCACATACAAGCAGGATTTTGTGTAACCTAATTTTTCTAAAATTTAGAGCGAAACTAAAAATCCAGATTCCAGTTATGTAGAAGAAATTCATAACAAAACACAAATTCAGAAGAGGCACTGATTCTGTATTAGTAAGCAAGCGTAGTAACGCAAGCGGTGATGAGGAAAAGTGTCTGTTTTCTGCTCTTGGTAGAAGCTGCAGCCCACAGATGTCAAGCCACAGCAGCTGCCCTTTTGGTGCCTGCCAGGTGTTAACATGGACAGTCTCAGGGCAACAGTGGCTGTTGCTTGTACACCTTTGATTTTTATCTCCTGGTTCAGGAAGAGGTTTGCTGCATTGCATGCAGCCTCCTTAACATTTTTCTGCATTATCAGTCAGCTGCTTCTCAGAGGTGAGCGACTGGCTGTAGAAGTTTTCACTTCATTCCCTCGCAACAAATATTACATCAGCCAGCAAAGTATTTAAGGTTGTGATTTGTATGCAGAAATATGTGTGCAGTTAGTTATTGCAGTGGCAAATGTCCTCACAACACTGAATGCAAAACAGAGCTGCATATCAAAAACTTTATCCACATAGGTGTTTGGAGGTTTTTCTCTCAACTCCTTATGTCAGGAAACTGATCTACAAAAAAAAAACAACAAAAAAAACCAAACAAACAAAAAACCAAACAAAAAAAAAAAACCTTACAAAACATTTAATTTCTGAAACTTTTAAAAGCAAATGCTTCCTTAAAAGATTCAGCAGTCACACACAAGACTGAGATATCCTTGAAGACCCTTGTTTTATTACAGTCTTTTGGAATATTTAGCGAAATCTGGCATATTTTCATATTTCTAGGTCTTACTTAGTGGCAAGTGTCTCCTTGAATTGAAAGTAACCTTTGAAATTCCCACTCTGTGGACTCTTACATCATCTTGCAAGGAATGCTGTGCATATTACATACAGACTGGAAGACACTGTCTCTTCCTTATAATTTAAAACTGTAATAGTTTTCTTATTTTTCCTCCTATCACACAGATAATCAAATTAGTCAGAATTTTATAGTACTTTTTTCCATCCAGCAACTAGTCTGTTATATGTTAGCAAGACTAAGCTATTTCTAGTAAGTTCTGCTGAAGCCATCATTTTATCAGACTTCACAGAGTAGAAAACACAGAATCCTCTGTTCCGCAGGGATAATTATTTTCTTTCCTTAAGCACATTTTGCACCTACTTGGTTCTCCTTTTACTGGCCTTGGGCCTTGGATGCATAATCTATCTGTTCTATTTTATTTTTCCTTCTGCTTTATTATGTTTTCATTTAGACTACAGACCTACAAAATATACTCAGTGTGTGGTGCTTCTTGGAACCTTGGTTATGGTTTCTTGGTGCAACTGCAAAGAATAAATACCTTATCCTAAATTACATAGTAGTCCCTTAGAATGCTCAAAAGTAACATGGATGGTCTTGCCTTTTAAAATAGCTTGATAGCAATAGCTGACTCTTTTCACTGGGAAGATGTAGCTGGAGCTGGGTATTCATACTTTTCTCTGAAAAATACATACCGTAATTTCTGAATTAGAAATCTTAATTGAAGACCGTTAGCTCTTGTAGCATAGTTCTGAGTGATGAATAACTGTTTTTAAAATTCATCAAAAGGAGAAGAAGAAAGCTTTGAAAGTCTTAGCTCAGAAAGAGAGGAATAACATTAACTTAAATGTGTTTGTGCATTAACTACTAGGTTTTATGCTTTTTTTAAAATTTAGTTCCTGTATATTTTCTTTAAAATGTAGTCCTGTCTCGGAGAAAGTTGCTGTCTTACTGGTACCTTCATAGTATTAATCAAAACAGAATGAAACAAGGAGAGGATGATAAATTCATGTGTAAAAATTCTGATGATGTCATGAGTTGCTCATTGAAGAGTAAATAAGAGCAAATAACAATGAAGTCTTTAAATTCCTTTTCTGTCTTATTGGGGAGTTAATTGAACTTACTACATTGATAATAGCTTGGCTACCAGAGAACCTTGAAGTTTGCAAAGTTTTTTTTTTCATTTTAGTTGTCTTTTCATAGAATTAGCACTGAGGTTTTTGTTAATTTTACCTTTAAATCATAAGAAAGTTGTTCTTGAGTGGCCTTGTACTGAATTTTGAGAGAAGGATTGAATCTTTGGTGCTTACTGGGATGTAACAACAGGTAAGCAAGCTCTGCAATCTGATTTATAGATGTTGTGCTACCTTTTGACTTCCAAGTCCTAAATTGCAGCCCACAGATAGATGCACAGAGCATGTGTAGATGAGTAGGGATGAAGGCTTGACAGGGCTGAAAAGAGAGGAGATAGAGCCAGTGTGTGCTGGGGTCATCTCGGAGGGAGAGCACTTGGCTTCTGGGCTCTGCAGAGCAAAATGCATGGCACATTGTATGCTAACCTGAATGCTCTTTGTACAGTAAATGTCAATGTCTTAGGCAGGATCAGAATACTAAGGCACTCCACTGGGCCAAAGCATCGGTAACCAGGTGTGTTATCCACACTCTGGGCGCTTATGGAACTTCAGTGATGAAAACCTGAATACCAGCCATGTTTGGGTGTAGTAAAGGTTCACAGAAGTGTTCAGGTCTCCCTCTTAGTGGGACTTAGCTGCTTAAATCTTAATCCAGGTTTTGGTGGCTATGTTCTTCTGGCTGGCCATTCTGAGGCCAATACTTCTTATTCCATATAACTGAGGAATTTAGGCACACTACAGAGGAGATTTCATGACAGTTGGTGTCTCTAATAGAAGCTGGACAAATGAAAATGACGAGGCATGGTGATGCGGTAATGTGCCTTGATTTTCCTGGTAGCTAGATAAAGAAAAAACTAAATACAGTGTTGTTCTGCGGGTAGGTAGCATAAGGAGCTAGCAGTCCTGTTCTGCTCTTTCAAAATAATTGGTATGCTTTGTATTTCTGAGGAGTGGGTTGATAACTGCACAGTTCATGAAGGCAGTGAAATGAAGTGGATGTAAAACACCTTAACCATAAATACAACAGAATCAGTAATATTTCAGTCTAGTCCTGGGCCAACAACTTCTATTTCAAAATAATGTGAGGAGTCATATAAGAGACATTTGACCACAGATTCCACAGAATTAAGGAGGGAAAATACTTATTTTCCAAGTTGACAGAAGACATTTTTGGATTAGAGCAGAAGTCAGCTAATTCATCAAATTCAATCTGCTTTAAAAAAAAAATGGAATAAATTGGTTCTGGAATTTTTTACTAGTTTATGTTGTTTTGAAATCTAAGCAAGGTAAATTAAAGCTTGTAAACTTCAATTTACTAGATTAAGTTTCTTCAAACAAGGGGTTTGAGCTTTGGTTTTGGGGGCTATTTGTAGTTTTTTAATTTCATCAGAAATCCTTAGATAATCATTAATTGTCATTTAGATGCTGTTACAGTATGAGCAATGTGATCGACATGGCATGTGACTGAGCCACTACGAGGTGACCACGCTGACTTTGAAGGTTAATTGATTCCAAGTTCCCTGTGTAGGTTCCCATAATGTTCCCATAACGACTTCCTCTGAGATCTGATGATCAGTTTAGTTTTGTAGTTAAGAAAGCCTGGCAACTCACAAAAGCACTACCCAGAAATCCTTTTTTCACAGGTGTGATAAATATTTTCTTTCACAGAGGCAGATATGTGGGCTGCGAACACATCTGTCAGCCTTCCATTGAGAAGGCTGGGAAAAGCTTTTACCACTATTGCATTTTATAAGAAAGAAGGCAGTTGCTGTGAAACTTTTATTTTACTCATATCAGTTTGGGAAAGCTGGCGCCTCTAGCTAGAAATAGCAGGGAAGCAATACATTAGTCGTAGGGGCTGATGTATGGCGTTGTCTGCCTCTTCTCCTTTCGATTAAGACTGCCTCAGTATGTGAGATGGGATATGCACAGGTACATTGGTGGAACAGGGGTTTTCTGGCTCCACCTCTGAAGGTGACCATGGGATAGTAAAATGTGCAGTGTGTATTTACAGTGGGACTGTGTTACCCTGTCTGAGACACAGGGCTAGACCTGAAAACGCAACAGCGTTTTAGGAGGTTTGTGAAGACTGCAGTAGCTTACGTAGCTGCTGTCTTTACTGGCTTATTCTAACCCATTTCTTGGTCTGTGATATCTGGGTGTCCGGTCAAGATCATGTAGTGATTCTCTGTGTGTAATCTGGTTATGAAACCTGTGAAAGCAGACTCTGCCAATGGACATGGGGGCACTATAATCCAGTGAATTAATTGTGAAAGAATTGTTCAGTATGGACCTGTATTAAGTGTCTTGACTTACTGGAAGGAATTGCCTTGCAGTGATACTGTGTTTTTCTCTATACCTGTGGTGGCACAGCTTAATATCAGACCTGCCAGAGTAAGCAGGAAGGGAGGGAATAAGCAGTCTTCTGACGAGCGTGAAGAGGAGGCTAAGAAACATGGCCTGTGTTACTGAGCTGCCGTGGGGACCTGGGTCTCAGACCTTCAGGTACGGGAAGCACTCTGGAGGCTGCCTGAAGCAGAGGGACCTTTCCGGGAAGCTGGGATTTTCTGAGCTTCCAGGTTGTCTCGTGAGTGCTAGTTTCACATTTTACTCCTTCTTGCTCGTTGTAAAACCTTGTTTCTCTCATGCCTTATGTCCCTGCCAGTAAGAGTAAGCCGACGGAGAAGCTGGATGGGCACTGTGCTTGCCAGCAATGGCAGCGCCCAGAGGGAGAACGGGGTACTGAGCTCACCCCCCGCGGCTGAGGAGTTACCAGCAGGAGAAGTTGTAATGGCCTGCTCTCTGGGGTGAACCTGTGTATGTTCTCACCTTAGGCGTTAAGGGTGAGGTGCATAATGCGAAGGGGCACACTATAAAATCCCATAGACCAGAGGTGCAGCTGCTTCTGGAACAAAGCTGTGAGTGCATTACAGTTCCTCCTCACTCGCCTACTCGTGAAGCAAGGGCTGCCAAGTCACTTAGGGAGACAGTACTTAAGCATCTAAAGAAGCACACAACACTTTGGCAAAGTCTACACTTTTGCTGATTAACTTCCAATTTTAAGAAGAAAATAAATGTGATATTTTTTTTTTTAACCTAGTAGCCTCTCTGAACCTCAGTTTTGACATTTGCAAGCACTAGGTATATTACCTGTGAAATACAGGTAATGTTTGATTTCACGCTATTATAAGGCCTATGACATAATCATAAAAAGATGTCATTACAACTAACCCATGGCAAGGACAGGAGTATAGTACCCAGCAGTGCTAGAAAACAGCTATATGCAATCTCATGCTATTCACAAATGTGATATCTTTGAGGTGCATAAAAACACATGTACCTCAAACTTGTAATTTCACATGGTCTAAAATTTCAGGATATGAAATTCCAGAAAACAGAATGGTGACAGGTAAGGAGAAGCTGAAGCTGAAGATGCTTTTTCCATTTTACACAAATATAGCTATGTTTTTTTGTTAAATACCTCAAAAATAAGTAAACCTGTGGAATTGAATCTTTCTTTTGGATCTAAGAGAGATGTGTATAATCAGAGCTTCTGTTCATAAATGGCTAGCAAGTTTCACAGAGACTGCGTATCTTTAAAATGCCAGCAGGACTAAGAGCAATCTGTAACAGCTGTAAAACATACCCATACCTGTGTGACACGGTCACAGTCTGCTTTAGGCTGCAGAGCGGGCAGCACAGTGTTGCAAGTTGGCATTGCTGAAAATGCATGCTCTGAGTACTGTTGCATTTGTGAGGGCTGGTAAATGCTTTAAGCATCAGCAGGCACTTTCACTGTCTCACGGGGTGGCTGATCTCCATGAAAAGCAGACTGGATAACCCTGTGTTTGGTGTGCAGGCTTTCAGCCTCCTCAGCTGAGAGTCTGGCTCCACCAGCTCACCAAACTAGGTTAGCCTGGTGCCAAACCATGCTGAGTGCATAAAGGTGCCGTTTTTGCTGCGACTGCTGCCACGGCTGCCCATGGCTGGGGGAGTA
>KL272787.1:16030-57647 GCA_000699545.1 Podiceps cristatus
GCCACGGCAAGTCTACCTGCTCCGCGTGGCGTGGCTGTGCGCTCCCATTCACAGCCTCCTGGCAACTGCACCAAATGTCCACTTGGAAACGTGGAAACCCAGTTCCATGTGATGTGGAAGTCCTTTAGCCCAGTAACTGGAAATGAAGAGAAATGTCAGCACCGTGCCACCATCCAGGTTTCTGTTCATCATCACAAAATGCTGCAAAGGTACAGAGCTCAGCCTGATAACCTTTTGCTATTTTTTCAGTCAGAAGCAAAGAATGAGCAAATATGCACGCATATCCATTTGTAAGGTGTTTCTGACCAGCCTCTGTAAAATAATGAACTGTATTTAATCTTTAGGAATTCCATTTAATGTCTCTACAAAAAAAATGAGAGAGAGATTATTAAAATGACCTCTCCTCCTTCCAGTCTGTAATTCTTACATTTAATGGCACTTTGTTTCAGTAATTGCTTTCATGCAGAAAATATTACAATGCAAATAATACTCAAAACAATACTCTCATTATCGTCTAGGCAGCTCAGTGAAAGCTCCAAGAACTCATTAAAATACACTTTTCATGCAATTTGCATTACAATAATTTAGATTAAGTCTATTGAAAAAGTAGACATGTAAAAGAAGTCAAATATACTTCCAGAAATTTGCCCAGACTGTTTAGCTATTGTTATATGTTAATCCGATTATTTTTCATAATCAGAATTTCAAATAATGAACAGATTTTTTTTTTTCTACAGAAATGCAACATAAATTAGGCTGGACTTGCTCATTTTTATTTTTTTTTTTAGTATCAATACAATGCAAAATATAGGAGATAATATGACCAACTTTGTGCTCTCCAAGACATTTCTAGGTAATGATGCCACTTTTATAAACAGGAAAAACAATTTGCCACAGTGGGCAGTCATCTCAGGGTCCTTAAACTGAAAGGAGATGGTGGTTTTTTAAGAATAGTTGTAGTTCATGTTTCCTAGTCATTTAGCTTCTGTTGACAATTATCATCACTCCTGCCAGACTACTGACTAAACTGAGAAAAGGGTCATCTTCAGTTTATTCTTCTGCCTCAAATGCACAACTCTAGATGTGCTTATGTACCCTCCTCGCTTCTTACCTCTCTTCTTTCTGCCTGCACAGCTGAAACACTTGCTGGAAGTAGTCTTAAGGGCATTAGTGGCTTTTCCTTGTAGAAAAAAGTGTGGTAGTATTAGAATACAAATACAACATATATGCTGAATGTAATACACTATTTCAAAGAATGGAATATATTTTTGAAGAGTTGAATGCCTTAAGGACTTCAGAAACTGAATAGTAGGACAGCTACCAGTAACTATTTCAAAGTAAGTTTTAAATTTTCTATTTTTCAATGGGAGTGGTGGAAATCTGATGTTTTACTGGTAGTATGAGCCAATTCATCTTTTCTAGATGTCTGTTACATTAGTAAGTTTTGAGTATACTTACTTCACATTTAATTTTATTCTTTTAAATGTGCATACAGAAAGTAGGTGGGTTTACTTTATTTAAATTTAGATACAGCTAACCATGTTTGTTTGGGTTTTTTTAATCTTTTTTTTTTTACTTGAAAATAAAACTCTTTTTTTATTGTATTCTTTTCAGGGGAAGGAGGGGTAGTTACTATTCTGGGTATTAAGTACTTTTCATCTTTTTTTTTTTTTTTTTTTTTTTATACTGACAACTTTTAAAGTGTCTGGATCCTTTTCAAGGCTGGTCTGAGAATAGCTGTTCTAAAAGGAACCTGTTGGTTAAAGGAAGCTCATCAGTAACTCTTCTTCTGCTCTCCAAGTGTTGCAGGTGGAGAGCTCTTCGACTTCTTAGCTGAGAAAGAATCTCTCACAGAGGAGGAAGCCACGGAATTTCTCAAACAGATACTTAATGGTGTTCAGTATCTCCACTCTCTGCAAATTGCCCACTTTGATCTTAAGGTGTGTTGAGCAGATAAAAACTTCAACAACTGCAAGCAACATCCATTAAAGTCCTTTGTAACACCAGCCACTAATCTGCCATCATGCAGATCTTGTTTTGTTTTCCTAGCTTATATAGACAGGGGAAAGCTCAGCCATCCAAAAGAAATTACTGAACCGTAAATGGTTCCCATCTGTTTTTAATGCAAGATTCTTCATGGAAAATGGCAACTTCCAACAGAATTAAACCATTCTGAGGAAGTAAGCTTGAAATAAAAATTATTATTATGATTTTATGGCATGTGAATGGGATCTGGATGAAACATCCTGAACAGGATGCCTTTTCTTCAACTTTTATTTTTTGCTGTTGTATACATTTTATGTTCACATGAACATTTTCATAGGTACTAAATTGAAACAGTACAGAGTTAAGTACAAAGATTCTTGTGGAGCAGACAGAGCAAATAATTTTATCTTTTTCTTTTGGGGCTTTTTTGTTTGTTTTTAGAAAAACTGTTAATTGCACCCATTTGGTAATGGGAAGAGAGCTTTTGTGTCTGAAGTCAGTTATTGCTTTTTTAATGTTTCGATTTCACAATATTTACCTCTGTAAGATTGTTTCAGAGGTAGGCAACTGAATGTTCCATGAAGTCTGCTGAAGTTAGCAGCTATGTTTATAATAGGAAAAGGAGGCATAATTATTATATTTCAGTGTGGTTCTGAAAGGGGTTCTGAGTGCTGGGGAAGACATAGGGAAGGTAGAATGATTTTCAGAGTAGCATACCTCATAACTTTCCAGTCTCAGCCTCGTTACCTACAGTAATGTAATTGGTCCTTGTATGACAGTCTACAAGAGAAAAGAATTGTGAATCTAGTAAGAAATAAATTTCTTACAATATGAAATGTAAAATTTTGCCAGTGTGCTTGTAATAAAACAAAGCATCCTTACACCAGATACCAATAATTATGTGAATTAAGGTATGCAGCAAGAACTAAAGTATGCAGAACAATAAAAATATGCGATAGGCATGTAGGGAGAGAAGGGGGAAAATTATATTTGCACGTATCAGCCCCTGTAATTGGGGATGGTAAAAGAAGGGTGATGATGAAGAGCTGAGCTGTCCTTAATGACTCCAGAAGTCCTTAACCAATGTGAGCAGGATGCATGTAGCTCCAGGAACTCTTCAGAGCGTGCCAGCTTGTGGAAATGGCAGGATATGGAGACCAAGTAGCTGGTTCTGTATGCTAGTTAAAGTGATGGAGTGCAGAAGCAAGCTCCTTTGATGATAATCTTGACATTTTATCTTCTAACTTTGTTCTGGTTTTGCAAGTCTTTGTTGTAAAATAATCCAAAGTCCATATTTTAAAATACAGTTAGAAAAGACATGAGAAACAGCTCTTTGTCCTTTTTTGTATGTTGAGCCTTAAAATCTGGGAGCTGGGCCACTCCTGAAGTTTCTCTTGGAGATACAGAGGCAACAAGATATACCTCCCTGATTACTATTGCGGTGTCAGAAACCTCTTTCAGAGAATAATGTTAACTAAGGCCAAATACTAGTTTATAGGACTTTGTTTCTTTCAAGCTCCCAGCACTGCTCGAATGGCCGTAGCGCAGGGGCTGTGGTCTTCACTGAAGACGGTGTGTTTCACTTAGGGTCAGTCCACATGTGCATACAACAGTTGCAGTTTTCAAGAGGTAAAATCTTGGCCCTATGGAAATCATATCAATCTGCCATCAACATGAAATCCTAATTTACTGTAGATAATTTTTACTGTATGTTAGATTGTAATAGGCAAAGATGGGATTTTTCTGCTGAAGACACAATTCAAGAAGCTGCAGGAGGTAGAGAAGTGTTGAGTGCTGAGGAATGCTAATATGTGTCAGACGTTTCATATCTATGTATAATCTCTCCTCCTCTCCCCCTTTCTCCTTCTTAAAGCCTGAAAACATAATGTTGTTGGACAGGAATGTACCAAAACCTCGAATCAAGATTATTGACTTTGGTTTAGCACACAAAATTGACTTTGGAAATGAATTCAAAAATATCTTCGGAACGCCAGAGTTTGTTGGTGAGAAAACTGTTGTTTCTTCAAGCTATTCTTTCTCAGTCTGTGAAACAATACATGTGGCTTAGCTTGGTTTGGCTGAGTTACAGATTATGTAATTTGTGTGTAATTCATGACATTTTGAAATTTAAATAATCAATTTGTAGCATTCAGTTTCAACTTAAGACTTGCACCAAGGTGTTTTTATCTGTCAGCATCTTAGCTTATTATCTCTGATGTATATAGGCTCAGAGTGACACATATCTGGTCTTTGACTAGATACTGATCTTCCTGCTTTCTCCTTTAGCTCCTGAAATAGTAAATTATGAGCCTCTTGGTCTTGAAGCAGATATGTGGTAAGTTATTGGATCTTATTTTAAATAAATCTTTCATGATTATTCTTATGTTCTAACCTTTTTTTTCTCTCCTCTCTCTCCCTCCATTTCTCTCCCCTCTTTTTTTTTTTTTTTATTTTTTTCTTTTCATTCCAGGAGCATTGGTGTAATAACTTACATTCTGTAAGTACCAAAATCTATGGGTGGTTCTTGTAAATGCTGGGGGGTTTAATACTGATTCTGTCCTCTGGGGTTTTGCTGGTGTTACAGAATCCTTTGGTTGGAAAGGACCTGTAAGATCATGGAGTCCAACTGTGCCTGACCACCACTAAACCATGTCCCTAAGCACCTCATCTACCCATCTTTTCAATACCTCCAGGGATGGTGACTCAACCACCTCCCTGGGCAGCCTGTTCCAGTGCCTGACAACCCTTTCAGTGAAGAAATGTTTCCTAATACTCTGTCTAAACCTCCCCTAACTTGAGGCCATTTCCTCTTGTTCTATCGCCTGTTACTTGGGAGAAGAGACCCACACCCACCTCACTACAGCCTCCTCTCAGACAGCTGCAGAGAGCGATAAGGTCTCCCCTCAGCCGCCTTTTCTCCAGGCTAAACACCCCCAACTCCCTCAGCCGCTCCTCACAGGACTCGTGCTCCAGACCCTTCACCAGCTCCGTTGCACTCCAGCACCTCAGTGTCTTTCTCGCAGTGAGGGGCCCAAAGCTGAACGCAGCACTCAAGGTGTGGCTTCACCAGTGCTGGGTACAGGGGGACAATCGCTTCCTGAGTCCTGCTGGCCACACTATTCCTGATACAAGCCAGGATGCTGTTGGCCTTCTTGGCCACCTGGGCACTGCTGGCTCGTATTTAGCCAGCTGTTGACCAACACCCCCAGGTTCTTTTCTGCCTTTCGATACAAGTCAAATCATTTGATTGCACATCATGATTCAAGTTGAATGATCATAAAAGCAATAGTATAATTATTGAAAGAATGGCCATTAATCAGCATTCAGGTAGCATGGGAAGCTGTCTTCAAATCTGTAGGTGATTTTTCACAGTAGTTCTATCTTATATCAATATTCTCTGAAATTACAGTAAAGCTTTTTGCCCTGCTAGATCACATCTTCCTGAAAATACATTTGCAGTCTTAAAGCAGAAAAGAAAAAGACTCCCTTTCTGCTGTTATTTGATCTGAGAGGGTTGAAACAGCAATGTTACAATATGTAATGAGAGGAATGTTATGTCTTTCTTGCAGTCTAAGTGGTGCATCACCATTTCTTGGAGAGACCAAACAAGAAACATTAGCAAATGTGTCCGCTGTGAATTACGAATTTGAAGAAGAGTTCTTCAGTAATACCAGTGCCCTAGCTAAAGATTTTATACGAAGACTTCTAGTTAAGGATCCAAAGTGAGTTGTTTTTCTTGTGTATGTTCTCATGCACTGTTGCAGCCTATGTCTCTAGTATTTCAAATTATGTGATGTTTTGAGATGTTAGTTCAAGAAACATACAGCAGTATGTGTTTTGTACTATCTGAAACAGTTCTACCTTTTATTCTATTAAAGGAAGAGAATGACTATTCAAGATAGTTTGCTGCATCCTTGGATCAAGGTTAGCATGTAATTCTTTCTCTGTTGTCTTGTTTTTAATCATTCTTCATTTCATACTTTGATTTCACTTTTCAAGTTCCTTACCAAGGAAAATAGGCATAATTGTTTAGTATAACTTACTGTTTTGGAAAGCTTTCTGTGTGAAAACTAATAGGTGCAGAATATGGACTTCATTAATGTATTTCTATATAAGTTAGCAATAGGGAAATAGCCCACTAATGAGATCAGCTTCTCTGTCTGAGCATGATTTTAATCTTCAGGGAGCATTACACTGACAAAAGCGTGGTGGGTTGAGCCTGGCAGGATGCCAGTTGCCCACCAAAGCTGCTCTGTCACTCCCCTCCTCAGCTGGAGAGGGGAGAGAATTATAATGAAAGGCTTGTGGGATGAGATAAGGAGGGGGAGAGATCACTCAGCAACTACCGTCACTGGCAAAACGGACTCGACTTGGGGAAATTAGTTTAATTTATTACCAGTTATTCAGAGTAGGATAATGAGAAATAAACCCAAATCTTAAAAACACCTTCCCCTCTTCTTAAATACGTTAACTGAGAGGAGCCTACCACCTGCTGGCATTGGCTCTGTCAGACATACAGCCAGCTCTGTAGCCCCCCCACTACCAAAACCTTTCCACACAAACCCAGTACACACTGTTTCTCAATTTTTCATCTTCTAATATCCTTATTTAGACTGGGGGAAAAAAGGATTATCTCTCTTCTCTTTACACTGAAGAAAGCAGCTGATATGGGACTTATCATTCTTCTTAATCTGTGTAGTAATACCTGCCACTTAATTTTTTCAATTCCATATTGTATTCTGATTGTGAATAGTAAACCTCTTCAGTGCTATTGATTTCCCAGGTCTTGAGGGTGCACAGTGGGTATTTGACCCCATTCCACTTCCCAGAGAACCACTTAAAAGAATATTTATCTGTGCCACAACTGCTCCAGTTCACAATTCAGATGGAAGAAGTGTTGATACCTACTGTGCTTTGCTGACTTTTTGGTGGGGTAATCAGTGGAACATGTTGAAATGATCTTTTAAACTGCTGAAGCAATCGTTGTCCAAGTTTGTTTCTCAGGGATCAAGGTTTCCTCTCCTTCAACAAGATATGTTGTTCTATACCCTGTTATGTTCCTTTATATCTTAACTTTCCATGCATTCTGCCCTCACCCCACTGGTCATATCCCCTTTTCCCCCATCATCACTACCTTTACTGCATTTCTTTATAAAAATGACTTCAAGTATGGGATCATATAATGGAAGATCTGGTATACTCCACTGGTAACTGGTGCTTAGCATTAGCCTATGAGAAAATTTAAAGGGTGCAGCCTTCAAGCTTGCTGCACAGGTAGGTAGGTTGTGATTTTTTGGGGTCCCAGCAGCATCCAGCTGATTATACTGAGACTGGAAAGAAGTTTGTCTGCATTCAGAAGATGATTTATCTAGGAGATGATATCTGATGCCTCTGTCACAGAGAGAGGTGAAGGATAAAGCTGAATGTTCTGTCAGCGGTTGGCTTTTTTTATTTAAAATGAAAAACCAAATTTTACTATTGCATGAAATATTCTTAGGTCTGGATTCCCTTTAGGGCATTTGCTCAAGAAATTCCATCTGTACGCCCCACTAGGCTATAAATGTTAAAATGATGCACTTACAATTAGTTTACTATTACAGTATGATTAGAGTATTATTAGAATGCAAGTGGAAGTCATCACTGAAGGACAGTCTTACATACAGGAAGATGCTTTATGTAACTTTTTAAGAAGTTCTGTTTGTAATTGTGGTATATTTCACGACAGCTTTATTTTCCTTTTGCGCTTAGCCTAAAGACACCCAGCAAGCACTTAGTAGAAAAGCATCTGCAGTTAATATGGAGAAATTCAAGAAGTTTGCAGCACGACGAAAATGGAAAGTAAGTCATTCAATACATCTTCAAAATGCTGGTGACATACAAATGCAGTAGCATTACCTGCTCCAGGGAAACATCAGTGCCTTTAAGAGTTGAGAAGAAGGATGAAGAAACACATTCCTTTGTCATTTGGAATAAATTAGGTGCTTGACTATGGTGGTATGGGAGAAGACTTTGTTAATCATCCACAGACAAGTGCTTGTGTGTGGATTATTTGTTTTGTGCTTCTAGCTGTATGCTGTCATAATCTGTCTTGGTAATGTATTCAGAGAAAAGGCACTTCGAAGTGTAGGTCGATGTTCATGTGACAGTAATCCCAGGAAATCAAACACCCCTTAAGCAGACCTCACAGAATTAATTACTCTAGTAGTTATGCCAACACTCAACAGACTAGGAAGGCTCTTTTGCAAAGGATTTTTCTGAGACTGCAACCTGTTTAGGAGGTTGGCATCACTTAATCTTTCCAGAAATGGGGGAAGGTATTAGCTGAAAGTGTTGATCTATGCAAGGAGCAGTTCTTCAAGACAGTTCCCCTCCTCCTTCGGCGTGCACAGTGGGGAATTCACACTGATACTAAGCAAGGGAAGGACTGTTGTATGAGAAACCTGTTTATCATGAGGGGAGATGAAACATGAGACAACAGAGGCCACTATTACTGGAAAAGGAGTTTTATTCATTGTCACAGAGGCCAAGAAACAGGATGATTTTGCTAAGCGACAGACCAAAGGCAAAAAATACCCAGCTATGCAGTACAATTTTTTTTGGCACAGTTTAGTGTCTGTTAGGTGAACACCTGTGGTATTTTTAAAATTTAAGTACTAGCCCACTGCCCTACAATGAAATTATGTGTCTAGGAATATCTTAAACGGTTTTGTAATATGATGTTTAAAGGAATGCTGTCAGCTAATTTATACTCAGTTTAGGTTTTCTGTGTGTACGTACTTCAAAACATGTCCATTTAAATGTTTTCAGTGTGAACAAAAGGATGTAATACAGATCTGCTTTGCTTTGTATTTGAACAGCTTGGTGAAATAGTAGGAATTCAAAAATATTATGTAGCTTTGCTTAGTGCATATGAAAAGCCTATTTGGATTATAAATGTCAAAAGAAATTGAAGGTTCAGATACAATATGAAAAGAAGTTGGGGGGTGTTGAAGTCAAACTCCGGTCTGTTTTGCTAATGTGACAGTATTCCTTTAAAATCTCTGCAAGTAGCATCTTATCACAAGTATTCCGGTTTGATTTTTTTTTTTACATATAGCTTTTTTCTTCTTATTTTTAACAAGCAATCAGTGCGTTTAATATCCTTGTGCCAAAGATTATCAAGATCTTTCTTGTCCAGAAGTAACATAAGTGTCGCTAGGAGTGATGATACTCTGGTAAGTGAGTACTTATATGCTTAGAATACTTTATTACATCTGAAACTTAACATTTTCTGAAATTATTCTAACAGAAATATTGAGCTATTGAAAGTGCATGTAATTAATTAATCTCATATGTAGGAAAGAACAGATTTTAAGGCTACAGAGGTCAGTTATCCATCATCTATCTTCTGCATGACACACACTTTGAAATTTAATTTATTAATTACCATGATGAGGCTGATAGCTAGTGCCAGAAATTTATCTACCTTGCTTTTTTGAAGTTTGATTCAGGAGGATTTTTTGTGCTGTAGCAATTATAATGTGAAAAATTTGGAACTGAAATTTTCACGGCACTGCGTAGAGAAAAATAATATGGGAATTTTTTAAGAGAATATTCAGAATCATTGAGACCCTCTTAGATCAAATGAATGTTAGACAGCAGTATCACAACAAGCAGTTATTTAAGAAGGAATTTTAAAACCCGGCCAGTATTCAGTTTGTGGTATTATATATGTCTGCTAGATTTAAGTAGTCAGGAGCAATTGCTGTATGCTTTGTAATTATGAATGCTTGTAAATCCAAAAGCATTCTTACTTAGCTTACTCTCCGGGTCTTAATACACCCTTGACAAATTCCCTGTGATCAGCAATGTATGTTAATATGTTTAGAGCTGGGTAACCTCATCTTTTCTGTGTGCTAATAGGATCAAACTTCAAAAATTCTGCAAAGCTCATTTTATCCATATTACCTTCCCTGGGTCTCTTCTGTGCAACTCCATGCTCTTGTTACCACTTTTCCTCCTCTTACCTTTCTGCTTCCATGCTCTTTGTTCTCTGGGTCTTGCCCTCCTTTTCCTGCCTTCCCAACCTCAGCTATAAGTATGCCTTTTAACACTGGATCAGCATTTCACACCTGTGTTGCAGAGAAAGAATTATAGCCTAATGTTAGTGTTCTAAAAAATCTGCAACCTCAGGATAGAGGAGGTAAGAGTGATTCAAATACTGGGCTTAGTGAATTTCAGTTCTTTGATGCATGGGAGAAAAATAAAGTTACACCTGCAGACACATCTAGGCACATTGCTTATTTTCTGGATTTTTAACTGGTCCATTTGAGTAGATGAAAGCTTGGTCCAAAGTACCCGTCCTCTGTCATATTCCTGGATGGCATGAAACTTGATACTCCAGTTTGTATATGTGTACCTCTTGAGTTTTTGAATGTTCACATGTGTGCATGGAGTTAGTCTAATTTCATGCGAATATTGCATCTATTGAAACCCCTAGGAGGGAAAAGAAGATATACCTAATAAAAGAAACCTCTTTGGAATCTCAATGAGTAATGGGTTCATGTGTGAAGAAGAAGGAAGCATATTGTACTAGAAAAGGAGCAGCGGAGCTGAGGGTGGGGTTTCAAATAACATGCATATATGTTAGCTATATGCTTCACGGGGGATTACAGTTTACAGCTAAAGCCCTCCAAAAGACTTAGGAAAATTTTACTTTTTAATATTTTTAGATGTCTTGGCAGCTGTTGAGGCTTTTTTTCGTTGAAGCTAACAATTTTTCTCCTTTCTCATTTAATTGCAAGGATGAGGAGGATTCTTTTGTGATGAAAGCTATTATTCATGCCATCAATGATGACAATGTTCCTGGATTACAGCACCTTCTGGGATCTCTGACAAATTACGATGTCAATCAACCCAACAAGGTAGTGTGGGTCTGTGTTGAGGTGCGTGGGGGACTAGCGATCACCCTATTGAAGAGAGCAATGTGGTTGTAAAATAGAAATACAACACCTGAAATGAAAAGGAAAAGACAAGTGGATGGGAGATAATTCTGCCTTTCTTTAGGAGAAATGTTAATGTGTTCTGTCTTCTCAAACTACCTGAAAATGGAGCCCAAAATGTGGTGGTTGTGGGTTTGGTTGGGGTTTTTTTTGTTTTGGTTTTTTGCCTAAGCATTTGAAAAAGTATTCAAGAGCTGTGGTATAGCAGATATCAGCCTTTACTTTCCTTTGCAGTTGTTGTTTCTTATAGCAAATGAAGATGTCAGAATATGTAGGAATAACGAGACTACCAAAACTGACTTTGCAAAGCACTGTTAGAAACAAAAGTCCCATACTGCAGAAACAAGTTATGTGAACATAATGTTAGATTGTGTCATTTGTTTTCAGAAATGAAATTACTTGCCTACTACAGTATTTCAGTGTGCTGCTGCTATACTAATGGGAGTATTGGAACTGAGACAAGAGACCTAAGCTCTGTTGCTGGCTCTGCTGTTTAACCTCGGATAAATCAACTCTTCTCTAATTTTCACTGTTTTCAATGGTTATATTGACCTTCATGACAAAGTACTTTGAGAACTATTCATGAAGAGCACTATAAAAGTAACGCATTTGTTATTTTACTGTGATGCAGTCTTGACCCTTTCAAGAAATCACCATATTTTTTTTTTTTTTAATGGTGCAGTCCATTTAACTTTCCCATCTGTTACTGGTGACTTATGTCTTCGCGGTGTGTGGCAAACATTTCAGATAATCTGGCTTAAAATGTTGATACGAAAAAGTTGCAAAGCAGAACACCCTTGCCAAATTTGGCTAATGAGAGCATGCCTTTAATGTGTGGTCTATCATTTAGTAAATGTGAATTCATCCCAGAAATATAGAAAACTGCTATGCAATAAATTTATTTGGATAAAGGGAAAATTATTTTTTCTGCAGTATTCTCTGAAGACTTAGTTTGAAATTGGAAATAACAGAGGTGCCATTCAATGCCTGCCTTCTATTCCACACTCTTTTCTTAATCCTTCGAAACTTAAATATATTGTTCTTTCTTGTATTTCATTGTTAGCATGGAACACCTCCGCTACTGATTGCTGCTGGCTGTGGAAACATTCAAATGCTTCAGTTGCTTTTAAAGCGTGGATCCCGTATTGATGTTCAAGATAAGGTCAGGGTTCTGCTTTGTCATCATTCTGTATAAGTTTTCCAGTGCAGTTAGCAGAGGACAAGCATTTCAGTCCAAGTTGTACTGGAAGTGAAAAAAACTAGGCTGTAGAGCCTGTTTTCTGTCTTCCACAGCAAAAAAAATAGAAGCAAATCTTTAATAATTTAATTTATTACTAGTGCATATTCTCTGATTGTGATCACTTTATTAGCTGAATTTGAATGATAATAATCTTTAAATGTAGTTCATGCTTACAGAATTGCCTTAATTAGTTCAAATTAGTGATTGCCCTAAAAAACAGTGGTGAGCTTTATTTAATATGGAATGATAAATGCACATTTTAGCAATAGGGAATACTGCAACTAACACTCATATGTCATAGAGGGTATGCTTTGCAACAAGCTTTTTTTCAATATGTGTTGTAATGATCTCAGGTTTATTTAAAGCAAACTTGAGGCACTGTCTGCTTCTCTATCTAATAGATGGTACAGTAAGCAGCAGAAAGGTTTTTATCTTAGGACTGTTCTTTCAAAAAAACTCCCTTAGAAGGGAGGAGGATCATTATCCTTGCAAACAGTTAGTGATCCTGTTAATCAGCCTTACATAGAGGGCTTGTTGATGTCATTGTTGGTATGTGGGGTTGTTGAACCAATTTGAAGATTTTTTTTTTTTTAAGTAAATATGTTCATATAAGCTTGAATAGCTGTTCAGTATATCTGTGTACATCTAAGTGCATGTATACCTCAGTTGAAAGTCTAGAAGTAGGATTCTAAATTGATCAATAACATCTATAATCAAATATTTTTGACAGGCTGGATCTAATGCAATCTACTGGGCTTCTCGACATGGTCATGTAGAAACGCTGAAATTTCTCAATGATAATAAATGTCCTTTAGATGTTAAGGATAAGGTAAGACAAAAACTCTTTTAATTTTTCATGCAGAGAGCCTATTTTTTAATGTAACTTTATCTTAGCAAAGAGAGAGGTCTTTCAATTGGAATGATTTTCAGCTGTGCCATAATTTCAAGAATGTGACTGGCTTTTTTAGTGTGGTTTTATAAGCTGACATATAGGGCTGTGATAACACAGTTTTAAAGTAGCTGGATGTACTGATTATTTGCCTGACAAATGTTAACCAGGCGTGCATATTAAATGTGGTGGGTAGGTGGGGAAGTACAAAACTAAATTAATTTCCGCTTGAACACTGGATTTCTCATTGGAACTCAGGGTAAAATCGTGATTCTGTTTTTCATTCCTCTTGATTGAAAATCACTTTTGTCTGACAAGTAAATTTGACTATTATTGAGTATAATGAAGCCTGACAATTTGTAGCTGATGAGCACTTACCTTGTCTCCAGCAGTGTTACTTGAGCAACATTTGTCGTAGAAACTAGTTGCTGTTAAAGTCTTATACCATCACGATGTTCTTATGCTAGCCAAAGCTCCAGTGCAGAGGCAATTATACTTGTGAAACGCAGTTTGCTTTGTTGAGGGAACCAGTCCAAGGCAAGGCACATGAGCAAAATTAATGTTCATCTGCTGTTAGGGCTACTAGGAAAGATGTTACTCTCTTGATAAAAATACCGTTTCTTGTTCATATAATTTCAAAAACAACATTGCAAGAAATTAATTACATGAAATGACCGAAAGACACCAGGATATAGCAGAGTGTTAGGCGAACTCCTTACATTTGTATATACAGGGCAAAGGGGGACATATGGAAATAGTATGAATAGAACTAGGACGTCTCTTTCAACACCAATTGCACACGCAGCTGCCTCCTCATCTGGCTCAGAAATCCCATTGTGGCTGTGACCTTGAACAAATTAAGAAGGAAAATAAGTTCTGAAAACGGAAAGCCTTTGAAGAAATAACCTGTCAGGTGGTGCTGTATCTGTCACATACCGCTACAGTTTGTAAGCTGGAGATCTCTGCCGACCACAGCTGTGCCGCTGGGTTAGGGGGAGGGAGGAGTACCCCACGCGGCCCACAGGCTGTGTGCTGCATGTATGCTGTGTGCAGTGGTGTATATCTAGGGGTGACTCACGAGATTACACTGGCATATTCTTCTCTAATTGCAGTCTGGGGAGACTGCTCTCCATGTCGCGTCTCGGTATGGGCATGTGGATGTGGTTCAGTTTCTCTGTAGCGTTGGATCCAATCCAAACTTTCAAGACAAGGTGAGTCATGGACACTTTTTTTTTTTTTCTTCAACAAATAAGGCTTTAGTATGAGTGGTCAAAACTCCTAGTCTTGCCTTGCAGCCTCTGGTACATTTGCATTTGAAAAAAGTAACAGAATTACAGAGGTTTTGATACCTCTTAATAGATGAAGACTATTCAAAAAACAGTCTGCATGAACCAACTACTGTTATAAAATACAAGTTCTCTCAAAAATGAAACCTTAAAGATGGAGAAACTCAACATCATGAAGGTATGGGTGATGGTGTGTGCTCTGAGTTTAGCTAAAGCTTTTTATTAGTTTTTGCCTTGATTTCAACTTTAGCTGTCATGGGACTTCTCTGAAGTATTGAGCACTCATTTTTGAAAATGAGAGGAGGGCTCAGGAGGGCTTCTTTAGAGCTCTTGTGAGAAAACAGAAAAGAGAAGACTTAATAGGGAAAAAAAAAAAAGTCCATTTGACCCAAATTCAACTGTGTGGGGGAGTTACACAAGCCCCCAAGTGCCGCATCCTCTAGGACTACCTTTATATTGTTAAAGCAGCAGCAGGCCAAGGGGCCACAGGGCATGCTGTTCAACTATTTCTCAGATTTTTACAGAAACCTTGAATACAGTCCAAGTCCCCTGATTTTATCAGCATTATTGTCTCCTCATTGATATTGCCAGGTACAGACAGAATGTCCCGTTTCTTACAATTTGATAGAATGACTTTTTTGGCAGGTTTTAATCCTCCCTGCTTTTCAGTAGGCTACTTTCAATAGCATATTTCTTTAAAACATTTGAGTTTTTTAATGATGTTCCATATAACTGTTACAAAGTACAAGGAGGTGGAAGGTGAGAATTTGGAAGCTTCCTGGGTTCAAGCAAAAAGCAGCTTAGAACTTCAGTCACAGCTGAACTCAAAATGCCTGCTGTTTCAAAGGCTTGTCATGATGTGTGTTTAAGGGACTTGGGTTTCTAAGTACCCAAGTCACTGCCTACACTCCTACATCATTAGGGTTTACTTTTTGAACATGGTAAGCAGAGTGATCTGCCTCAAAGTGCAAGTCTAGTGGGATTTGCATCTCCTTGGCGAGTATTGACTGTATTAGTATATATGACTGTATTAGTCCCTCGACACACAGTATGTAGAAGTTGCTTATGAATGAGGATCAGTTTTCAAGAGAACCATGATAGTTACCTTCAGGAGCATGGAAGCATCTGTACTAAGATTGCTGACATGCAAACTGTTGTCAGTAGATCGTTTTATGGTAAGAAAATACAGACTTTCAGAATCCAGGTAATGATGAAAATCTAGTGTGTTAACACAGTCACTTAGGATGTCAGCAGGAGTTACTCTTGCTTTGAGAATGTCAGCATTAGAAATTGCAACATTTTTTTATAGGGCTTACTTAGTAGACTGTCCTTTTTGTTTTGTGTCATCTTCCTGTCTAAGTTAAGCTGAGGAATTTCCTTCCTAGCATTTGGTTCAGGTATGTTGTTGGGTTTTTTTTCTTTATTTTCCATGTTGATAGGAAGAAGAAACCCCACTGCATTGTGCTGCTTGGCACGGCTACTACTCTGTTGCCAAAGCACTCTGTGAAGCAGGTTGTAACGTGAACATCAGAAACAAAGAAGGGGAGACTCCGCTCCTGACAGCATCTGCTAGGGGTTACCATGATATTGTGGAATGTTTGGCAGAACATGGGGCTGACCTTGATGCAACAGACAAGGTTAGTTTGAGTTGCTTTTGGTCAGGAATTATGTTCAGAAATCACAGGTGTGTCAGAGCCGTATTTCTGAATTGCTTCATTTGAATGCTACAAGCCAACATTGTTTGCATGACATGGGTTTTCTGAGACTGTTGATGACTTCAATAGTCTTTAAAGTTGCCCACTGATTATTTTTCCACAATTGGGTTTTTGCCAACTCATTATCACCTTACCAATTATCACCTTGTGAGTAAAAGTCTTTGAAAAATGGTGGGAACATTGGGTTCTGTATTTTGCAACCAACTATTAACTTAAAAGAAAAAGATGGATTTACTGTTTGCCTTGGATTTCAGTGGGCTGGATAAATCACACCTATTTCCAATAAGCTAAATTCTGACTATTTAAAAATATAACTCTGATTCAGAATCATTTTTTGTCTTTTGGGGTGTAATTTCAACAAATAAATTTTGCTTTTCATTGCTTGTACTTTCGGTATGCCTATCCTTTTAGCTACCTTTATTGCCCATAGTTACTAAACAGTTATTAAAGCTGATCACTAAGCAGATTGCATGACTTTTGCATTACTAACTTATGTCGGTAAACACTAGAGTGGTTTACAATATTCAGCTGGTTGTTTACAGTTGGTCACTCTCCCACCTCCTAGGGAAGTTGTCAGTAGAGAATGTGTATTTGCATTTCATCCATTCCATTGCAAAGCCTAGTGGCTTAATAGAAGTGTGCTTTCATCTCATAGCTGATTTGTTCTGACAGATACTGTGCCTCTCCCAGCCTCCATGCTCAAAATAAAATTAAAAACCATTGTGATTCTTGAGGCAAGGAGATGCACCCAGTTACATGAAATGATTGTGACTCTGCAAAATACTTTTATTTTTAGCATTATTAAACCTCACTTACAAGCTGTCTTGTGATTTCAGGATGGTCATATAGCCCTACACCTTGCTGTGAGAAGATGTCAAATAGAAGTAGTTAAAACTCTCATCAGTCAAGGATGCTTTGTAGATTTCCAAGACAGACATGGCAACACTCCGTTGCATGTGGCCTGCAAAGATGGGAATGTTCCTATTGTGATGGCACTCTGTGAAGCAAGTTGTAATTTGGATGTCACTAATAAGGTAAATGGAATATGGGTACTAAACTACTTTGTTTAATAGCTCACCTATTGCATTAGTTGACCTTTTCCAGTTCTCTGATATGAAAAATATTTTTCCTTTTTTCTTTGTCTCTTAAAGTGACCAAATGCAAAACATTAAATGACTCACCTTGCAAATTTACCTGTTTGTTTCCGTTGAATAAATGATTCAAGATCCATGAAGAAAGAACCCATGTGAATTATCACAGTGTATTTTGCTGTTCAACTCTTATGTTGAAGTATATGCCAACCTTCTTCCCTAGCTGTATAGCTTTGCTTTGTGCAGATTACATCTGAAGAACAGATGAAATGCATTGCTGCTGGCCTAAGCAGGTGTTGATTTGATGTGACTTAGTAACAGTAATTTATATACAGAATTGAAGACTGGTACATTTTTATGAAAAATCTGCTTTGAATTCTTCCAAATTACTTGAAAATATCTGTACTGGCATTTAACAGGATGTTTAAATAAACTACAGATTCTGTTACCGGTTATAAAAATAAGTGTTGTATTGTCTTGTTTATGTTTTTCTAGATTGAGGTGATCTATTAAAATAAATCCTAATGAAACCTATATCTTAGAATAGCATAACTTTAGTTTATCTATTAAGCAAATTGTCACTGGCAGGGTACAGGAAATCTCAGAATTAAATTGCACTTCAGAATTAAAAAGCACTTTCCAAAGAGAGGGCATAATAGCCTGTCCCTAAATGTTGAGATACTAGTGCCTTGTATGCTGCTTCTGTTGTGCTGGTGCTGCGGTGTATGGGGTAACTAAATGTGATGCTTTACAGGTTTAACATTATGGCTTTCCTCCTAGAGATATTTAAGAGGAAAGTAATCTGTTTCAGGAAACTTTCCTTTGGTTAGTTAGAATAAGTTAAGGTCAGCCATTGGACTCTACTGACAGGTTATGGGGCTTAGGGCTTGATCTTTAGCTCTGAATGTCTTTCTCTGCCCTATTTAATTTTTATATGCTACAAAGTTTAGAAGTTATTCATAGGAGTCTCTTCATGTTGCTATGTGCAATTTGTTTGATTCAGGTGTTGTAGCTTCTCTGTTTTTCTGGAAAAGGACATATTTTAGCAATAACACTTTGCTAGTTAACACTTCAATTTATTACCAAAAGCATTGACCTTTTCTCTGTTAGCCAGCTAAAGAAAGTTGTGGGGCTTTTGGCTTGAGGGTTGTCCAGTGCAATCACTTTTGGTTTTAAGAATTAAAATCATCAGCTGCCAAGTGAAAAATCTTAGAATAACGAGCTACCCAGTCCTGCCTCTGATCTTAAACCTGATTGACTAGGCAATTATATCCAGATCCACAGCTGAGAATACATTTTGGGAGGTGATTTAATGCAGCACAAGCCTGGATTAGCATCTCTTTTCATAATGGAGAATGCTGAGTGAGGATCGGTGGCCTGGCCACAAGCATACTGTGGAAAAAATAATCTTCAGGTGTTCAGTGGGGATGAGATCATGGCTACAAAAGCTGTGGTTAAAGTTTGTGTCCCCTTATTCTGTTAGGAGTCATGTATACTAGCATGATTTTTAGAGTGCTTTTTATTTGAAAGGGTGAGTTTGGGTGATACCAAATAGAGAATCTTTATTTCTCCTGGTCTTCCTCGGAAGCAAGCCCTGTAATGGGAGTGCATTAACATAACCACCATCTGTCCTTGGTCCTCGCATCTGGCGTAGTCCCACATGTACATAATACTGACTGAAGGCACCGTTTGTTTCTTCCGCAGTCGATGTGCAGTAGATGCGCATTTATTTGAGGTGTCAACTTTTGAGGAGCCATGCATCTTTTCAGTTTCCAGTTGTCAGAAGTTAGATTTGCTTTCAAGTACTCTTTCGTGAAGTAAGTTTGTGAGTTTGGTTCTGAATGTAGGGTTGAAACAGGGAGAACAGGATCAAAAGCTGAAAATGTGTCAAGGAATAGTAACAGGAGTTACAAGCAGAGAATATATGGTAGTGAGCTTTGTAACAGTAGCTCTGAACCTGAAAGACCAGAAGTGGATGTCATGAAGACCTGTCGTCAGTGGAGAGATTCAGGGGAAGAGAGATTCAAGCAAAAGTTGAGGAAGAAATACTTCCATCACTTTCCCTCTGTCACTGAAAGCAGAAATTCCTTCAGGCTGACTTCTTCCATTCATCCCCTTTTTTCCTTTGCATAGGAGCAGGGGGACTGCAGATAGGTAATCTTCAGTAATACTTGGATTGAAATAGAATCCAGAGCTTTAAAGGTTAAGGAACTAGTGTTGCTTAACTGGTTCATATTTAACTAAGCAAAAACCAAGTAAATTTACTGGGAATTAGAAAGACATTCTCAAATATAGCCAAAAAACTCAATGATTCATCCACAGTGGAGAGGATTGAGCTACAAAGTTGTTTCCCATTTTTTAAGTAGTCAATCTAGCCTTTGTTTTTAATTGAGTTTAAAGTTTAAGCTTTTTTCTTACAGTTTTTGCTTTGTACTTTTTTTAGAGATTTTTCAAGACCTTTTCTGTGTATCAGGGTGTATAATTGTACAATACCCTTAATTATTAGTCATAAAATTTGGAGTGAAGTTCTGTCACTGACATAATGACACTTTTTTTCCCCATGTTAGTATGGAAGAACACCTTTACATCTAGCAGCAAACAATGGCATTCTTGATGTTGTCCGGTTCCTGTGTCTCACTGGTGCCAACGTAGAAGCTTTAACCTCTGTAAGTATTGATACTGTTACTCTTCTTGCTTCTTTTGTGTATGGTAGTAGGAAACTAATTCATCTCAGGGAGGGACACAATGGTCTAATATAATTACATTTTGAAATGAAAAAAAAAAAAAAAAAAAAAGTTAGGCTGTTGAATGTCCACAGCTTGGAAAAGCATTTGTTGTCAACTTGTTCCCTTCTTACAACTGAATTTGAAAATAATTAAGGTACAGTACAGCTACCACTTCATCTACAACTAAGAATTTTTTCACCTAAGAATTACTTACAGCATTGTGTTTTCTGTAAGCTGACAGTGGCACAGTGGGCCACTGTCATTGAGATGTACATCATTTCACATCAGGTACCATTACCGTACAAATGTATATATGTTAAATATTTTTCTTCCTTTCAGGAGATTATGAAGTTTTATTTTCATAATGGGAGATGTGTGGGTGCATGGATGAGTAAACTAGCATGCAAGTATCCTTGTAAAACAAACCACTTAATGTCAGATCAGTCACCATCACTGCTTCCAATTAGCACGTCTGAACACATTTTTCATTCTCACTGAAGTGAAAAATGTCCTCCTAGCTAACGTATCCACAGCAGAAATGAAGTGTCCTTCATTATGGACACCTTACATGCACATGATACGTTATAGATGTCATACACACTTATTACCTGTGTTTTGAACAAACCAGCCATGTTTTATTTTACGATGCATTGGATCAGTTTACATTGCTGCTTGCCCTAACCAATGCATTCTGCTCAGAAATAACTATTGCTCTGTATATTGAAATCAGGTGATTAGATTTTAGTTGAGTCCATTTTTTTCAAAGTTGTTCTCCTTCCAGAGCATCCCTGAGATGTCTCAAGTGGAGGGGAAAAGGAGAAAACTTCTGTTTCATTTCCTTTACCCATTTGGTAGAACATATTCTTGGTTTTTTCTTGCACATTGAGCACTGTGTGGTTTTCTTCTAAACATGTATCTCATGTGGCAGGAGGAAGCCTTCAAACAGCAGTCACTAAAACTAATGGACTTGGAATTGTGGCTTAAACAAGTTTCACATCTAAAATTGACTTTCTGATAACAACTAGATTGTAGATTGCCATGTCCCCTATTAATCAATGATAATGAAATGTGCATGTAATGGACTTTGTGGAGTGTTTTACAGATTTTCCTTTGTCAACTTTTGTTGTGTCTTCCCCTTCACCCCCCATCCCCCTTTTTTTTTGTATGTCCCACTGTGTATTTGTATTTTCACTACTCTATACTGTAGAGATAAGAAGCAAATTAAAAGGTGATGGGGGAATTCTTGAGCTGTATCACTTCATTTATGTCATGACGGCTGTGTTGGTATAATTGCCTGTGTGGACCCTGTCCTTCCAAGATAAAAGTACTTGTTACCTCCTTAGTTTAGATCAGTTTGAAGGAGATAACAGAGTAAATCATGCTGATACTAAATCTGTCAGGAGAAACAGACTGAATGTATGTAACTATCCATTATTCCAGCTGTGTTGTGGCAGAGAGAAGAGGAGAGGAAGGGAGGAAGTGCATGTGGTGATTTTAATAGCATTTCAGCTTTGCATTATTTTGCTGGGTGGATGTTAAACTGTTCTGAAAAGTCTTATTAACAGCTCTTGCCAAGCCAGTGCAGTAGAATTAATTACCTTTTTCTTCTTTCAGAATGACATTTCTAAGGAGTTAACTTTTTCAGCACTGTTAAGTAACTGGGTTGATGTAGGATTTCCCTGCCCCATTCCCATTTTAAGACTAGTTTGATTTTGAATTTGCATGAATGTTTTTGTGGCCTTAGGAAGCATTATGTTCCTGGAGTATACAGTCCTTTCCAATGTTTGAATAACCCCCAAAAACTTATTTGTGCTCACATGCTAGCTGGCACCATGTTTTTGGCTTCTCCTCTTGGAAGTTTCTAAAATTGTACCAGGTTTAAAATTGTCAGCTTGCTAAAAAACTTTGAATGATGGTGGTTGCAAATGGCCAGTTAAACTCAGGACCAGCTCGTGCGGGCACAGCTGTCTGATTTGCAACAAAGGAGCCAGTCAGCAATTGCAATGAAATATTACCACCAGGTGTGAAATATCATTGCATGGATCCTGTAACCAAGCCGTTTTCAGATGCTAACTTTGCTTATGCATTGCTATTCCAGTGTATAGCTACCCTGTGCTTTTCAACAAAACTTGAATAGGAAAAAAATTTCCTGAAACACATTTGCTTTTTAGCTTGTGTATGTATTTTCTAATTCTTTTGCTCTACAGTTCATCCTGCAGTGGACATCCAGACAATTAAACAGCCTCTTCTTGTTCATAGTTTTGGACAAAAAAGGGAACTTTATTCTGTTACTTTCTTTTTCATAGAAGCAAATGCTTTTTCTGCCTGTTATCTCAAGCAACTCAAAACACTTCTTGGGAGTAAAGTTGACCTAGAGTTCTTTCTACTGTACTTGGTGCTCGTTGCCAATGCTCTGAGGTATCCTTCACCTACTCCATAGGCCTTTCTGCCTGTCTTGTTTACTGTGTGGGCTGATGACCGTGGACTTGAAAAATGATGCTTGTCAGGTAGTGTCCTTTACTAAGGCATTGCTCCATAAGGGAAGGTGAGCAAGGAGCCAAGAGTAAACAGCAAGGCCAGCAGAGCTGGTCCAGTGATGGCAACCAGCTTCAGCCATGAGTCCAGGTCGTCAGACAAGTCTGTAACAATGAGGAATGTCTGAGGTTAAGTCAAAGTTAGGAATTTGGCTTGGTGACTGTGGTCAGCCAAGGGTCTAGTGATCGCCAGGCGAGTCCACAGTGAAGAGAAAGGTTCAGGTCAAACCTGGAAGTCAAGGGGCCAGGACAGTGGGATACATGGCCACATGTAGGCATATAGCTGTAGTGTTGCTCAGATACAGACCAAGGGCAAAGGCCTCGGCTTAAGACCGACACCTGAGCAAAAAATAACGTGAAAGCTCCTGATGGGGCGTCTTTTCAGGAGGTCTTTCTTCACAGAATCATAGAATCCCTTGGTTGGAAAGGATCTTAAAGATCATTGAGTCCAGCCGGACACTAGACAATGTCCCCAAGCAGCCCACTCACCCATATTCTAAATGTCTCCAGGGATGGCAACCCAGCCGCCTCCCTGGACAGCCTGCCCCAGCGCCCGAAAAACCCCTCAGAAGCCTGAACCAAAATTAGACAGCTGTATCAAACAGCTGGTCTTGACCTCAGGAGCCTACTAGGAAGTGGGGAGGGAGCTCAGGATCATGAACAGTGCCATCCCACTGTTATGAGTAGACTTTCTCTGTGCACGTGTTTGCTTAGACTTTTAGCAACTTGAACCATTCCTGTTGCCATTTTTCCAGTTTTCGGAGCAGTCACCTCCATCCCAATATAACCGTGCTCATTGATCAGGCTCTGGCTGAGCCACTGCCATCCACACTCCTTTCCAAATACTTACCAGATGGTTATTTCCTCAGTGTTTGTGCCCAAATAGCTGTGACTGAGCTAAGCAAACAACGTATCAGAGTACTGCTCTTTAGCCAAAGCCAGGCTTGAAGCCAGAACAAACCCCCATGGAGCAATGAGACACAGCAAGCAAAGGTGGCAAGTCGCACAAGCTGTGCCACGGTAACTGTGCCGAACACGTTGAGAGGTGCAGAACCTGCTCTGATTCAAAGGGACGGTACCTGTGCAGGGATCTGTCACTGCATACGTGCTTGGTGCTAGAGTTTGCCAGGCCACCTCCAACCCTATGTTGCAGCAGGAACATCCTGCGCTCTTAAGAGGAGGCCAAAGATCTGCGCATCCGGATAAAATTCACGCTGTAGGTTGGCAAGGGCCGCATCCTGTTACCACAGGGATTCTCTAGGAAAGGGATCAAGGTTTCTCCTTTTATTTGAAGGTTTTGGATTCCGTTGGATGTGCCCAACACTGGAAAGTCAAGAAGCACTAGAAGTATTAAAGCAGTTCTGACAGCAGGTAGCTGCCCAGCCACTAGACCACTCTTCCTCTCATACAGCAGGCTCTTGGGATTAACTGGGATTTTGAGGGTAGGATCAGCACAGAGAAATTCTTCCCTTTTGATAGATCTTCTCTGAGGAAAATTAATTTTAAAAAACACAGATGTTTCTTTACTAACACTGCAATTACTTGTTGACTATGGAAGGAATTTAAGGGTAAGTTATGGGTTCAAATTTAATCAGTTCACACCATCAACTACAATTTTAGCTGTTTATTGCTAATGTTATGTTCCTGTTCTGTCTGAATTATCTGAAGTTCTGGAGTACATAATTTTTACGGAAACCTGAAAATGCCTTCTATAGGTGGATACTCAATTGTCAAAGATAATTATTTCATATGCAGGTATAATAATTACAGTAACCCCAGAAAATACATAAGACAATGCAGCTTTCACATGAAAAATCTAAGATAGTAACCCAGGAAAGTGATCTTAATTTTTCAGTACTTCTTAATATTTGAAAGCTGTTATCTGAGAAGGTGCTCATAAATTAGTTACCTCTTACCAAAATTTAAAACAACACAATAGCATTACTGTAGTCATAAGAGTGAAAGTAGCGAGTAACTTTTCTTTAAGCCTATTTAATATTAACAGCTGACCTGTGAAACATGGGTAATTAAATGTCAAGACCAGAATGCTGAAGGCAGCTTTACTTCTCCTTTTAAATTTGCTGATGCAATTTAAACTACATGCCTTACAATTTTCTTGCTTTCTGGAAACCTCCAGTGACTGATACACCACTGTCATTCTTTATCTATTAGTAAACAAAATTCACCTGCTATTCATCTGAGAGAATATGTTGATGTATCCCCTCTTTGTCAACTGCTTAAACTTTTAGATCTGTTCAGTATGTAATATCTAGAAATCACTATCATGCTGTAATTGGTGAGAAGAGGAATTCAGGTGTGGAGTATTGACATTCAAAGTATGTTGTTACAGTGGCATCCAGATGCCAGTTTGGGGGGAAGAAAAGAAAATGTCATTGTTCTGCTTTGTAGCATATTTTTTTGGACAAGTTTAAAAAAAAAAAAAAAAAGAGGGATTCTGGTGGGGGTTAATTGTTAGTGGTTGTTGGTTGTATATTATTTATTTTCTTCTCACTATTTCATTTGCATCTGACAGGACTTGTGTTACTGCCTTGAGCGACTGAGCTATGTTGCACGTAATTTTTTATTGTGGGCAAAAGGAAAGAACTGCTGCTAATAATTTGTATTTTAACAGGATGGGAAAACAGCTGAAGATCTCGCCAGAGCAGAGCAGCATGAACATATAGCCAGTCTACTTGCAAGACTTAAAAAGGTTGGAAATGCATGAATTGTAATTTGAGGTTTTCGTGTTTTTGAGACACTAAGAAAAGTTTGAACATGGGAAATCATATGATAAGATATTCATCAAAACCATTTCAAAAAGCTGTTGCAAAAATCCTTAGTAGAATGCTGTCATCTTTTTTTTTTCCTCCCTTCATTTTTTATTTTGAATTGATGCCCTTAGTTAAACCTAGTATGTATATATTGACAAAAATGTCTTAAGCTAGTCTGCACCACTGATCTATCTTACCCTGTCTGGGGCAATGCCTAGCAGAGCATCTAAGGTGTTTAGAAGGAACTAGAAAACAAAGTATTAAGAATTAGCACATTCCCTGAGAGAACTTATTTCCCCTCCATCACCATTTTAGTTAGATTAGGGTTGTGAAGTATAAGGGGTTTATACCCCTTCTGGTAACTCTTAATACCATGTGGAATAGCTGCATAAATTCTCAACTTCTTTTTTTTTTTTTTTTTATTCTGCAATATCAGTATCTCCAAATCCCCCAACAACTAGAACACAAAGCTGGTCTGGGCGTGTTGTGAAGTATTAAGTCGGACAGATCTGATACGCATTGATTATTCTGGACAGGCAGCATCACTCATTCTGTGAAGGTTCAGGGACCACTTGCTTGGAGATTACAGGCAAGAGCCAGACTAGTTAAAACAATCCCATTTTAATTATGCTGATGGGTCTGTGAAAAACTGAAATAAATAACTATTTCAGTCAGAGTAGCAGTAGAAGATGCTGTGTACCAGGCATTGCCAAGGTGGAAGCCGAATCATGTCTTTTAGTCCTTCCAGTAAATTCATACTTGCTAAGATTGTTAAATATATCAGTGAAGATATCAGAAAGTGCCAAAGTTCAAGCTTTTTTTTTTGCAATGATAATTTTTGTAAATGTTTGTCATAACAGGATCCATTTTGCATAGTTGTATCCCTGCATCAAACCCTTGCCTGTGTCTGCATGCAGGTGGATACATTTGTGTTTTAGTCATCATGTAAATATGGAATTAATACAAGCTGACCTAGAACAAAAGGGAGAAAGTCATATCCCTTCCAAGTTCTCTTCTGAAAGAGATGCTAGTAGCCATAACTCTCTTCTTGATAGCAGAGTATACTTAAGACTTGCTTATATATATGGGGAAAATGTATGATAATTACATACTTTATCAGAGTATACTTTGCAGCAGAGAATCTGATCAATTGAAATTAATAAACTACATCAAACGACTGAAAATACTCTAGTACTACTCAAAATGGTCAATATCATCTAGTACAGAGAGTACCAGGCACTTGTTCTATTTTCAGTGCCCATGGAGGGTTTTGTCCCAAATAGCACACACATGAAGAACTTAACAGTGGCTCTTCCAGAGGATTCAGTATTAGCAGTGAGGGGGTGCGGTATTTGCAGTGTGACTAAGTTATTTAATAAATGCCTGCTAGTGAGGAAGGAGCTAAATTATATGCGCTACTATTTCTGTCAAATTTATGAGCTTAATTGCTGCATGCTTATAATGGGGGGGGGGGGGGGGGGCTGTAGGTGCTCGTTTAATGACTCATCCTACATATTAAACTCAGTACAAATGCAGAACAACAGAGCCTCTCTCTCAGCTCCAAATGGGGGAATGAGGGAAGGGAAGATGAAGCTAGTTCCTTTGCCCTTCTACCTTTCTGCTGTCTCCCTGTTTCCTTCAAACAGATCTCTCTGTGGTGCAAGACCCTTTTTGCTGTCCTGCACTGCGTGCTCTTGCTGAGTTGATTTTTCAAGCCTAGATTGTATGGGAATAGAGCATCCATGTCTGATTGCCTGTTACTAGTCAAAGAGAAAAGACAGATGGGATTTGTTCATTCCCAACATTGGCAGGAGCAGAAGGAATATCCTTCAGATACTACAAGACAAGTTACAGAGGGGTAATGGGGAACTCAAAGCAGAAAGCTCTTCTGTAGGAGATGTGAGTGGGTTGGAGGCAGGCCTGTGTAGGAGGATGAGGTTGCAGCTGTGGAAGAGACAGAGGGCACACAGAGGGCAAACTGTGAGAGGAGAATTAAGTAGGGAGGCAGATCTATTGAGGCCTGGGAGTAAAGAGAGTAACTAGTCTGGAGGACTAGTCTACACTTGCAGTAGAGGGGTAGAAAAATGGAAGGTGAACAGTATGTGAGAGGTCTTTTAAGATGAAGAATAAGTGTGTGGGGAAAGGAGAGATAAGAGTGGTTCTGGGAAAAGCAATATTTACCTTGCAAAGAACTGAAGTGGAAATAAACAGAACTGGGTGCAGAGAGGAGGGAGAGGGAAGAGGAGAATTCTCCCAAATATGAGAAGTACAGAAAAAGTTGATGTGAAGAAGGGCAAAAATCTTCAATGCTGCATGTATGTTATATAAGATTATGGATATGGTAATGCTACTGAGACTCACGGGTAAGGAGAATGAGTATTGAAAGAGGCTAGTTTTTGCTCCTTTTCCTCCTTTGCCCTCTCCACCAGAGGTCAAAATAATCCCATTCAGTGATGCTGAGCCTGAAGTCAAGTGTGATTTTCATGAAGACTCCAGGTGGCTCTTGAGAGCAAGCACTCAGCTGTGCCATGTCTACCTGTCCCTGCCCTTCTGCCAGCAACTGATCACTTGCATGATGAAGCAGATGGGGCAACTGATCCAGGTGAACAGCAGCCTGGCAAGAAAGCGTTACCTAAACCCTGTGTTTTGGGTTTGTTGGGAGGCAGAAGTTCACTGCCACACATTCTGATTTCTTCTTTATGTTGAATTTTAGGATACGCACCGGGGCCTTTTTATCCAGCAGCTGCGGCACACACAGAATCCACAGCCCCGGATCAAACTGAAGTTGTTTGGGCACTCTGGTTCTGGGAAAACAACCCTTGTGGAGTCTCTCAAGTGTGGCCTGATACGAAGCTTTTTCCGAAGACGTAGGCCTAGGCTCTCCTCCACAAACTCAACCAGATTCCCCCCGTCTCCTTTGTCTTCCAAACCTTCAGGTATGGCTTCAAAGCTGTGATGTTTGAATGAGAAAACGTTTTCCTCTTGGTCTGTGTAGCTCCTAAGGAAGAGCTGTTGGCTGTACTGCAAAAGACAGGACAAGATAAGTGTGTAAGAAACAAAAGCAGTGCAGAGAGGGTATTGAGTTCTCTGTGCATGGGCTTGTACCTGAAGTAAGCGTGAAGAGGAGCAGCATGTGTGGAGAGTGTAGGAGTAGTTAACGGTTTGGTTTACTCGCATGCTGCGTAAGTGAACGTGGACAGCGGAGGAAGGGGCTTGTGAATGCTGGTGGTTATTTTTCACAAAAAAGGCTTAGATATGAATGCTGGTGCAGTGACTGGATTCCACCATTGTGGTTTCAGGGACTATGTTTTGTCAGCCTTTTTGTTTGAGTAGTTTCATTAAGCTCTGTGCAAAATTGAAACAGTTGCTGCATCTTTTTCTGATCTTTAAGGAATAACAGAGGATTCAGAACTGCCTGTGATGCCTTGGAGTGCTTTTCCTTAAGGTAGAGGAGTGGATTAGCCCAATGAGGTGTCTAAAATTCTCTCCAAACAAGGTGAAAGTTTTCTAATCTGGAGTAGTTGTGTGCAAGTAATAGGGAAACTTTGCCCATGTAGCACCAGTTGGCATATGTGAAGAGGAAAGAGATGGAGGATGTAGAGGAACTAGCTAGGTTTATACTTCAGCATATGCCTGGCTTTGGAAGAACCCACAGTTGTGGCAAAAGGACACTGGAAAGAGTAGTGAACTATTTATCCAGGTGCCTTTCCTAAGACTGAGAGGCTGCGCAGTGTATACAAGCTAAGCAGGCGCTTTGAGGAGCTCAAGTTTAAATTGTAAAACTAGTTTTATTACCTAGGTTTTAGATGAAGTCAGGGTTCCCTTTTCTTCAGGAACCTTTGGATAATACTTGCAGGTTTAGATTTCATTCATGATTTTTAAGTAACATTAGAGCCGTGCTAGTAGTAGATTTCATCTCCCTCTCTCTCTTTAGTCATCTGAGGAAGCTCTAAAGGTACTCAGAGAGTAGTTTAAGCTACCTGACACAGATTGTTACTGCATTTCCTGTTTACTTGTCACAGATGTGAGCCCTTTGAGTTAACAGAATAAAGAAAATTATTAAATCAATCAACCAGAAGTTGATGATTTATTTATTTGAATTTACTGTGTCATATAAGGGGAGATAAGTCATTCAAGGAGTCATCAGTTCAAGGTGGCAGTGCAAGAAGATTTTGACTGAAGACAGATTGTTGTTGTTGCTTGGTACCAGAACAGAAGGATAGGTGCACTCGCACCATCTTAAAATGAGGCAAGACTGCCAGTCACATTGGAAAATCATTGTAGAAATAATGGTGAATTTGAAGCATGCACTTGAAAATAGCTTACCTAGATATAAAGCCAGAAAATTGTGTAGTGCTGTGCATGCTTGGAAGTTGTGTGAACAAAGCCACTATGGCATTGTTTTAATGTTCGGATTTTGAGTTTTTGCTTGTTTCAGTATCTGTTCTTTTTTGGATGAAAATCATTATATAGCATAAATAATGTTATGGGTTGAATGACCTAATCAGATAAACATTTAAACCAGCACAATTTGGTCTATACTTGATCATGTACTTAGGTTTGTTTAAATTCTGTAAAAGTAAGTGTGTGAATTCACCACGTATTTATTTACAACAGCCTAAAGATTTAAATATTATGCTAAAAGATTAAACGTGAAAGTACAGTTTTACAGCTGACAGGTAGTTTCTCTATTAAAACCCTAATACCAGAATTGACCATCTAGCGGAGGAACAAAATCTTTACTTTCTCCACTAGATGGTGCAAGTCAATTAAAAAGCTCTTCATTTCTCACTTTTGGGGAATCTAAATTAACCATGAGCTAAACAAATTGCTTATTAGTAAAATAATTTTGGTTAAGGGCCTGCTTTTCTCCCCCACCTCCCCAAAACCAGTTGATACACAGTAATATTTTTATCCTTACTTATAGGAATCAACTATATGAATAGGTGCCATTTCCATGCCGATAAAAATAGCCCATGCTATGAAATTGCAGCCCTTAGCTAAAAAAGCAGTATATCTTTGCAATGTAGAAGAAATTTAACTATTGAAACCTTTCATTTCCAAAGCATTCTTTTTTTTTTTTTTTCCTATGCTTCCCACCCAGTGGTATATCTGCTAAAGGGCACTAAGTATTACAAGGGATCATTCTAGTATTTTCCTTTTTGTCATTCAGAATAAAAATGTATTTATGTATGCTCATAGCTTGGTAGTCATCTCCTTTCTTTGCAGAGCAGTTCGAGGGTTTTTTTTAATTGGCTTTTATGCCTTGCATACTTGTTTTGAAGTGATCTGGTTGTGATTTTCACATGGTTTGTAATCTCATTTTACTTTCCCTGACCCAGTTTCAGTAAGCATTACGAATCTTTATCCCGGTTGTGAGAATGTCAGCGTGAGAAGCCGTAGTATGATGTTTGAGCCAGGCCTGACCAAAGGAGTATTAGAAGCTTTTGTTTCACCCGCTCATCACTCTCCCTTCTCTGCTGATGACCAGTCCACCAAGGCCATTGACATTCAAAATGCCTACTTGCACGGTAAGCAGAGCCCTGGGCAGACATGCCTTAATGCTGCGGGACGATTAATGCCATGTTGCTTGTTTATAAAAATAATTAAAAAAAAAAAAAAATCTGATTTGGTATGGTAGTGACTGTGGTCAAGAATCCAACAGTAGTGGGGTTTGGTTTCTTGAAGCAGAAGGTTCTTCACAGTGCGGGTGGTGAGGCACTGGCACAGGCTGCCCAGAGAAGCTGTGGATGCCCCATCCCTGGAAGTGCTCAAGGCCAGGCTGGACGGGGCTCTGAGCAGCCTGGTCTAGGGGGAGGTGTCCCTGCCCATGGCAGGGGGGTTGGCACTATATGGTCTTCAAGGTCCCTTCCAGCCCTAACCATTCTGTGATTCTATGGAAGTAAATCTGCATTAAGTCCTCTACCTGTAATACCCATAGTAATCTCTTGTGTCAGATCCTTACAGTATCACATAGCAATGTTTCCGAGATGAGTAAGTGGGGCAGGAGGAAGGAGGGATTTTGTATAATAGGAGAGGGCTGGCAGACTGGCTACTGGTATGAAGGCTTTTTCACCTGCGCTGTATGTTGTCTGGGGATTTTACCAGATTTGATCTAGTCCCATAGACCCAAGACCACGGAAGTGGTTCCCAGCCGTATAAAGGGCCTACCATTCTTGCCCCATAACACGCCCAGAGCACGTTTGGTGAGTCCAGGAGCCAATTCCAAGTAGAATCTCTTAAACAGTAAAATGTTTTGTACACCTTAGCAGCTGCAGTTTTGAGGCTGAGTTAGGATTAATCAAGATTTTATTTTGGAGAGAGAAACCTATTTATGAACGCAGTATATTCACGCTAACACATGTGGTGACAAAATGTTTGTCCTCGATGCTGAAGAGTTTGGCATGTAGCTAAAGCTTGTTCTTTTGTGCTGGCTAATTTCCTCTTTCAGTGTAATTTGAAACCAAGTCAAATTCTGCAGTGAAACAGAGTTGTGCAACAGACTGTCAGAGGGGATTATTTTCTTTCTCTGTGCTGTCTTGATACAGGAGGAGACTGTGCACATGGGTGAGCTCTGAATAGCTATACTCATAACTTGAGGTTTCTGGCTTCTTTTCTTCTAGAAGTTTGAGGTGCACCTTAATTAGCATTTATTTAAATAGAGATAATCCAAGTGTATCAGACTTCACCCTAATCAAATAGTGAGTCTGGGAAGTGCCATACAGTGCAACACGCTAATAGTTTTTTCACTTGAAGCTAAAGGAGATGGCAAAAAGCAGCATGGTGCTGTTGGTATTCTTAACATGGTGATGCTTCAGTCCTGACTTAATGATGTGAATAGTACAAGTCTGTAAAGCAAAGTGGCTTCTCTGAGAATGTTTTTAATACCAGCAGTGGCACGTTAAGCAAAATTAATAAAAATGTTGAGCTTTTTGGTGTGAGCAGGAAAAGGATGGAAGCCAATATTATGTTTTTCCAAGGGAATTACATGATCTGTTGCTGTTGTGCAAGGCAAAGGCCAGTGTAACGTGTGAGGCTGCACGTGTTCAACGCAGGTGCTCCCATGCGGCATCCAGCTGAATGTCCTAGAGAAGTGAATGTGAGAGAGGAACAGATAGTGAGGACCCAACTTCTCAGCCTCTGATACTGACTGAAATCTGTTCCCGTTGTTCATGATTGAATTTGCAGTCTTGCTTTCTCACATGCGTACATGTTATCTTTGTGAAAGTTTAAATCAGGTTAACTCTTTTGTTTGTTTTTCCATGGCTGAAAGATGCTTCATGTTTACTGACAAAGTATGATCTTTTTGTCTGTTTTTCAGGAGTTGGTGATTTCAGCATCTGGGAATTCTCTGGGAATCCTGTATATTTCTGCTGTTATGATTATTTTGCTGCAAATGATCCCACTGCAATTCACATAGTGCTTTTTAGCCTTGAGGAGCCTTATGAGATCCAGTTAAACCAAGTGACCTTTTGGCTCAGTTTCCTGAAGTCGCTAGTCCCAGTTGAGGAGCCAATAGGTATGCTCTTCTGCCTGTTAATGGAGTATTGGGGGACTTTAAGATAAAGCTTCCTGTGTTTTTCTGCACGTTGGTACATCCTCCTTGTAGAGTGCTGTTATGTGTCTTCATCACCATGTATTCAAATAAACTACATGAGGTTTCTTACAGAAAGGGAATTTTATCTGTAGAACAAGCCTGAAGAATTGGACACACCATTTAATCCAACTAAAAGGGGTCATGAGGTACAGTGCAGCCTTTTGTGGCACTGGGATTTAAATCTGTAAATGGCAGATGAAGTTTTATGTCACATAAGCTGCCTGGAAAAGTATTCCAGAGGGTTGGAACCATTTATAACCAGTCTCAGATGCATTGCTGAAATTCTACTTATATCTAACCCCAGTTAACAGTGTTTTCCAGCATAAATTAGTCTTGTTGGTGAGAACAGGACAGAATGACATTATGGAGTGCCATTACCTCTCAGTACATGCCACTTTAACATGCTTAACTGGAGTTGTATTTGGACTTCAAATATGTTAACTTTTTGGTGCATCAGGGAGTACAGAAACCAGTATTTGTAGTAAATTTCACTTCACATATTCTCAGACTTTGCACATGTTTTAAATAATTTTACTTGTTTTATATGCAAGCTCTGTAACAAAGTTACTTGTCAGGCAAACAAAGTAACTTAAATAACTTTTTTTCTTTAAGACGTCTGTAGGTCTAGGTATATATACTGTGTAACTTGTTCATGTTTGTAGCTGAGAGCGTTAGTGTGCAGACTGTAACAGTTTCATGGACCAAGGAAGCTCTGACCTGTGTCTTGGAGGTTTAGAGTGGATATCCTGAAGAAATTCTTCACCGAAAGTGTTGCCAGGCTCTGGAACGGGCTGCCCAGGGAAGTGGTAGAGGCACCATCCCTGGAGGTATTGAAAAGACATGTAGATGTGGAGCTTAAGGACAGGGTTTAGGAGTGGACTTGGCAGTGCTAGGTTAACGGTTGGACTTAATGCTCTTAAAGGTCTTTCCCAACCTAAACAATTCTGTGAACTGAAATGTTACTCCTGCCAGTGGATCTAACTTAGCAATCATGGATATTTATAATGCTACTAGAGACTCACCAGACAAGCATATCAAATACTTGCATAGTGCAAAGAGTATTTCCCCTCTCTTTTTGTTTTATCCTCAATTCTGCATGCATTATCTCGGTCAGATAATGATAATGATGAGCCAAGGCAGAACTTCAGTTTTCAGTTCAGGCATCTGCATGTCTTTAATTTTCCATTTTAGGTCAAATCACAAGGTTAACAATGGGAACATTTGGATCTAATCGACATGAAATTACTTCTGGAAGTGAAAGCTCAGAAATTTGCAGAAAAGTATCAAATCTGAAAATATAGTTAATTTGCAATTGCTGAAAGCTTTTCATGGCTCCTCAGTCTGTCTAACAAGGAAATTTACTTCTTGGTTCAACTGAGTTAGAATTTGTATTAATCGTTTCCTCTTGCTGATTTAAGTATCAGCATTATTTAGATACTTTGCTGAAGTCAGTATACTGGTCAGCTCAATTTGGGTACCCATGCATGTCTCAGTTCTTCAGCTGCCAAAAAAAAAAAATATTTATAATATTTACAATTACAAAATACCTTAAAGTGCTAGGTAAGTAAAGTGCTAGGTAAGTGCTAGAGATTTGGGGAAATGTGGGGTTTTATGAATGAATGAAGATTCTGTAACTCTTAGCTGATGAAAACTAAACAGTGATGTAAGCCTATTTCTCCCATGTGAAGTTTAGCCAGACTAAATCAGCAGGATTGGATGTACTATCTTTTTTTAAAAAAAATAATCTAATGTTGTTTCCTCTTTTCTGGAAGATCAGTTTGAGAAAAGATTGAAACTGTGTTCCATACTGTCACCTCATTCATGCCATTTGTATCTTTCTCATTCTTTTTCATGGTTTCTGCCAGGCTTTCCTACTATAACTCTCACCTAAGTGAGAGGTCATTCTTTGTGTAAGTACTGCAAAATAGCATTCATATCAATGTATGAATGTTGTAGACATTTTGTGTTCTACTCATAATCCTCTACTCTGCACCTGTAGTATTAAGGGCTATCCAAAGATTATGAGAAACCCTTTCAAGAAGCTGTTATTTTAAATTATTTTTCCTCACACTATAATAGTTTGTAGTCAATAGATATATCATTAATGTTTTTGTTAAAATAACGAGGTCATGTAGTGTCAATGTATCTGATGTTATGCAAAAAGTCTAGCTATTCAAATTGGACATTGTATTGATAATTCTATAGGCATATAGCAGCCAAAGCAGCGGTGGTGTAAGCACAGTATGGCTATGCTTAGAGTTGGTAAATCCGTTGCAAAAGTGATTGGTGTGAAGAATGTAAAACGTATTGCTGCTTTCCCAGCTTAGTAAGACAGCCATCCCCATGGGCATGTCTCATAGTGAGGGAGTGCTCTTTTTTCCTTTCTAGCATTTGGTGGAAAGCTGAAAAGTCCCCTGCATGTTGTTTTGGTCGCCACACATGCTGACATAGTGAATCTTCCTCGCCCCATTGGAGAGTTTTGGTATGACAAAGACATGTCGTTGTTGAAAGAAATCAGGAACAGGTAAGTGGGGAGTGTATATGTAAGGCTTAAACATGCCAATTGGAAAGAAAAAATAATAAAATGCATAGGAATATGTAAAAAGTTTTTATGTGGCTTATGCTTTATGATATCATGGTATTATGAGTACGTTCAGGAAGCTCATATTATGCAAAAATTGAAATATTTACCAATATTTCAGTGAGTGAGCTGCCTTAAGTGAGCTAAAATGAGCCAAGTGGTGCAAAAATGAGTTGAGGCTCAGGAAGCATCATGTAATAAACACTGGGATACATTCAAAGGCCTGTATCAGCCATCTGTCTGACAAATTGGTGCTCGGGTTTTCCACCAGTCTCAGAAAAGTGGGCGGCTCTCAGCTACAGCCTCTGCGTGAAAAGAGGAAGCCCTCCAGGCTTTGCTCTCAATTGATTGAGGATGGGTAGGAAAAAACCTCCACCAGGCCTGGAAGTGCTCCGTATGAGGTTTGTGAAGAGCTGGGCATTGTGGAGTCACACGGGTGACAAGGTCAGCCAAGAGGTACTTAGAAGTCAGGGAAACTTTTAGCCTTCTTCAGCAAGTGTTTGGAGAACATGCTAATTGTAGATGGAAATAAGGATTTTTTCACGAACATACTATTGTATAAAGTAACAATAATTTATATTCACAGTGAGCACATAAGTGAGTAACACGTGGTATGAAGAACCGTTCATACCTGTGAACGTAAACACTTATCTGGACTATACAAGAAACAAATGTAGGAATTCCAGCACAGTAGTGGCAGGGCAGTATCTTAATTGAAATAAACCAACATAAAATATCTGTGTGTAATCTTTGGCGTTGGGATCCTTTTAAATGCAAATCAGTCCAGAGCTAAGATGACAAGTATGCGCAGTTGAAAGGTCAAAAGGAAGTGAGCTGGTGTCAATAGCAATGACAACTGAACTATTTAAAGTGAGAAGAAAGAAAACAACAAATATGAAGACCTTAAAAACAATTAATTCCTGCTCTCCTTTCTCTAGTAAAATGTTTGGGTTTGTAATTACAAGTCCTGTGATGCGGCTGTAATTTTCTATGGATCTTCAGCCATCTTCCTTAGAAAAGACAACAGTTTTCTCTAACTGTCTCTGTTTATTTTCAAGAAAATTTGAGAGCAGATGTACTGTCTGTGCTTATAAAATCTCTTAGCATTAATCAGTACTTAAATTTTTTCATCATTCCTTGAAGAAAAATAACTCTTACGTGATTTAAGACTGAAGTACAACTGGATTAAGAAATAAAACTGGATTTGGGACTAAACAAATAACAGTTGCCTTTTCTCATTTAGATTTGGAAATGATCTGCAAATTTCAGAGAAGTTATTTGTCTTGGATGCTGGAGCATCTGGGTCTAAAGATATGAAGCTTCTCCGAAGTCACTTGCAAGAAATAAGAAGCCAGATAATTTCTGTAAGTAATGTCTAATGGTCTGGGTTGGGCCAGCCAAAAAGTGAAAATCTCATCTAATAATTTACTGTAAATTGAGTATTTTCATGATGAAACTTAAAGAAGTGAGTGCTGTTTGAATTTTTTGGCAGCATGCATGACAGACCTGATGATGACAAATTCCTGACATCAAAGATTCAGTCAGCATTTTCAGAATTGTAGGTATTTTGTAAAGGTCACCAAAATGATCTCTCTTGAAAGGAAACTATTCAAGAATTTCACTTTAAAGTTACAGTTCTATAATTTGAATTGGCAGTGATAAGATGCCAGCACTGAGCCTTCATTTTTGTTTCTTTGGGTTTTTTAATATTTTCTTTATCAGCATAATACTACAAACAGAACATATTTCAGGCAAATAAGTTTTTCATTAAAAAAAACCACCAGAGTAGAACAGTTTCTTCAGCTGTTAGAAAGATAATTCACAATACAGATATCTGAACAGAATATGCATTAACTTTTTACTGCACTTTTTTACTGAAAAATAAGTGCTTGGAGTTGTATATATATGTGTAGGTATATGCGTATGACATTAAAGTAAAATAATCATGGTTTGATGTCATCACCATGAATCCACAGAGGCTTCCATACTGAGGGTGACCAAGTCGTTACATAGCTTGTGCTAAATGGATTTAAATTTCTTCATACCAAAGACCCTCTTACTTGTGTGACACAAGTGACCAACAAGACTTTTTGCAACTCCTTCTGATAGTTGTTTGGTTGGGGTTTTTTAATGAATTTAAAGTGAATGTATTACTGAGTTCACTCTGTAGGTCGAGTAAAATGTTTGGTTTTATGCAAATTTCAGCCTATTTTATGTTCCCAGTGGTCTCTTGAGATAATAAGCTTTTCTTCTCTGACAAAACTTTATTGTAGCTGTGGTCACTAGCTTGAAATCTGGAGGGCTTTGATGCATAAGTAGTGTGCGCTGCGGTTTGAGAGTGTAGGATGAAGGCATCGGTGATATCCAAGACAATAAATAGCTAAAAGTGCCATCTTCTTGTCTGGTACTCTGCTGTCTCACCTGTTGAAGTAAATCGGTCCTGTACAGATACTGATAAGTACAGATTTTAATTAAATATTGACAATTTCTGAAATTAAGATTAACTTCTAGACACATGAAGGCAGTTGATACCTCTTGTAGTCACTGTTTCAGGTGACTTGTCAAACACGTTTGACAAGGCAGGGCTATATAAACCAAACTTTGTTCCGTGTGTCAGTATTCCTTTTGTAATTGCGGTGATGTTTGCAAATTTTGCTTATTTCTGTGAAAAAAGTTGTTTCTGGAATTCACTTTATTAAGAAAAGTTAGATCTTACAGCAATAGAGTGGCGGATGGAAGAGTAAGGGTCCATCGCAACAGGAACTCTTTAGACGTGAATATACGTGATGAATGCGTTAGACCTTGTAAGATCGTAAAAAACAAACAAAAACAAACAACAAAAAAACCCAGCAATAGTAATATTACTCTCAGCAGGGCACAATTACAAATGGATGTTTTCTGTGCTTTTGTAAGACTTGCCCACCTATGACTCACCTGTGTGAAAAAATAATCTCCACACTGCCTTCATGGAGAAAAATGAATGGACCCAACCAGCTGATGTCCTTGCAGCAGTTTGTGTACGATGTACAGGAACAGCTTAATCCCTTAGCAAGTGAAGATGACCTACGACATATTGCACAGCAGTTGCATAGCATAGGAGAAGTAAGTGTCCTTATCTAAATTGTGTGTCTTTATTAGCAAGGTACTGCTCCAGTAGAATATTGCTTAATGGGATTTAAGTAAATGTGTATAGTTTGGGTTTTGGTGTGGTGGTTTGTTTTGCTTTTCTCTCCTTCCTCTTAAGACATCATAAGAAGTCGAGACTGGTTAATAATGCTTTTTTAATCATTATTGTCATGTGGCTCCAATTTCATTCAACATTATTTCATTGAGACAGGAAGAATTACAGTCTATTGCTATAGTTGTAAGGGTAAAAAATACCCAGAAAGGATAAGTATGCTATCATCTTCAATGAGGTAGTGCCTAATGTGTTCACTGCGTATGAGAAATTTGTGTGTGTCCATTAGAAACTGAATCACAGAGTAACATCTTTGCATAAATAGCTTGCAGGGCACGGCTAGGCTTTGCAGCTGTTGGGCTCTAATGGTTCCGTTACTAGTGGAAATTAAGAACAAGATCTGCTGTTTGTTCTGAATACTTGCAAGAAATTAAAATGCACTGTTTGTTTTTCTCCTGTCAGCAGTGTTAGTTAAATGATTGGGTTAGGAAGGAGAGAATGTGGGGTACCCTCTTGGACTTCGCAAGATGTAAATAGTAACTTTTATATTTATAAACAGATTAACATTATGCAGAGTGAAACTGTCCAAGATGTTGTGCTTCTGGATCCTCGCTGGCTCTGCTCAAATGTCCTTGGAAAAATCCTGTCAGTGGAGAACCCAAAAGCCCTCCATCACTATAGAGGTCGTTACACTATAGAGGACATCCAGCGTCTGGTGACAGACAGTGACGTGGAAGAACTGATACAGGTTTTGGATGCCATGGATATTTGCGCAAGGGACCTTAGCAGTGGAGCGATGGTGGATATTCCTGCTCTTATAAAGACTGACAATCTCCACAGGTCTTGGACAGATGAGGAGGATGAGGTGCTGATTTATGGTGGTGTTAGAATCGTTCCTGTGGAACATCTTACCCCATTTCCTTGTGGAATTTTTCATAAAGTTCAGGTGAATCTCTGCAGGTGGATTCATCAGCAAAGCACAGAGGGAGATGCTGATATACGTCTGTGGGTAAATGGATCAAAGATTATGAATCGCGGAGCTGAGCTTTTAGTGCTGCTGGTCAACCATGGTCAGGGTATAGAGGTTCAAGTTAGGGGACTGGAAACAGAGAAGATCAAGTGCTGTTTACTTCTGGATTCTGTGTGCAGCACCATTGATAACTTAATGGCCACAACCTTACCAGGCCTTCTGACCGGGAAATACTACCTTAGTCCTCAGCAGCTGAGGGAGCATCACGAACCAATAATGGTCTACCAGCCTAGAGACTTTTTCCGTGCACAGAGTCAAAAGGAGACGTCACTAACTAACACTATGGGGGGATATAAAGAGAGCTTTAGCAGTATACTGTGTTTTGGGTGTCTTGATGTCTACTCCCAGGGAAGCCTAGGAATGGATATTCATGTTTCCGATCTGAATCTACTTACCAGGAGAAAACTAAGTCGACTTTTGGATCCACCTGATCCTATGGGCAAAGATTGGTGCCTTCTGGCCATGAACCTGGGCCTCCCTGACCTTGTTGCAAAGTACAATACAAATAATGGAACACCAAATGACTTTCTCTCAAGCCCAGTCCATGCCCTTCTGCAGGAGTGGAGTAACGCTCCCGAGAGCACTGTAGGTATCCTAATGTCTAAGCTGAGGGAATTAGGTCGCAGAGATGCAGCAGACTTTTTACTGAAGGCATCTTCTGTTTTTAAAATAAATTTAGATGCTAATGGTCAAGAGGCTTACGCTTCCAGTTGCAACAGTGGCACATCTTATAACTCGATTAGCTCTGTAGTGTCACGGTAAGAGCAGGTGTTCTGCGTGGACATCTTTTCAAACTGCAGAAAGGATGAAAGATACAGTACAAGAGTTTATGTGCATTTTCATTTATGAGGTTTTATGTCAAATGATTTTATCCTTCTCCAGCACCACCTTTTTGTGCATAAACTTTCTACCTTTAACTGTGAATTGTTGCTTTTTATCTATTAAAAAGGCTGGTGTACTTCTGGTGTTTTAAAATTATTCCTGAGACATAATGTGCTGCTTAATACTGCCATTTTAACTGGAAAGTCTTAACTTCTAGATCACGTACTGCAACTGTTTTATAAAATGTTTCAAATCTCCCTGTAAAAGGTAGGGGGAGAGGAATAGCACATATTACCTGAAATGTGTATTTCTTACACCCATTTTTTTTTCTTTTTATCGTGTCCTCTGCTTAACATTTTTTATATTTGTAAGGAGAGAAATCCACCATTTGTGGTCAATCCGACTGAATTTAAAACCACATTGTTTATAGCTGAAAAAGCGAGTGCCTTTTGCAGAAGGGAGGGTGCAGTTGATTTGAATGACCCTGCTGGAGTTACAAGAACATGCTACCTCTGTTTCACTTAAATTGTCTGCATGCTTATCATTGCAAGTGGTGCTTGCCTTTTAATTTTTCCTGCACTTCTAAGACATTGGTGATGACTCGCGCAGAGCATTCTTGTGCCAGTACTATGGGTAGAAGACGTGTGATACCTAATCAACTTCAATTACAGTCAAATCATAATGTGAAAATCTCTTAAACTTGCCAATTATCATGCTTCATTATTTCCATGCACCTCAGGTAAAAGTTCGTATCATTATATAGAGTTCAAAAAACACGAGTGTTGGATACTGCAGAATAATATTGTATAGCTGTCGGTTGTAATTTGTGTATAACAAAGTTTTTCTACTATTAGTTCCTGCATTACTTACTTCCTGTACTTGAAAACTTTGATGGGGATAAAAACAAAAAGGAAGCAAGGTTTCTTGCAGTGATAACTTTAAAATTGATATGAGGGAATATGACCCGTTCTCTGTTCTAAAAAAGCATGTAATTTTAATGGTGCGATGTGTGTTCGTTTATATATATTGTATGTATATATATATTAATACTATTTTTTCCTTAATCTTACAATGTAGTAAAATTTTGAAGGATTTTTCTACAAATAAACTGTTGCTTGTTGCATCTTTGTCATTCGTGTTCTGTAGCTGAAATGGACTGAAACTTCCTTTTCCTCACAGTCGCCATCCTG
>KL272789.1:266-54820 GCA_000699545.1 Podiceps cristatus
GGATAAACGGATTGTCACCTCTCGTGAATCTCAAGCTGAATGGGGTAAGAAAGGCTACTAAAGGCAGAGAGACCCTTTGCAGGGATTTCAGCAGCTAGCTTTAAAAAGCCTGGCTGAGGATGCACTAGCAGCAATTTTCATAAGCCTGTTAACTAATTCAAATCTGAACAGATTCTCACAGAGAGTAAAAAAACCACACACTGTAGTTTCTGTTCCGGCTATTCATGGGTGCTTCAGCATTTTATTTACAGGCCTACTGGCATCTCACTAAAGACTCCCCAGTAAGCATTGATATTTTACCTTTAGCGAAGTAAAGACTATCGTATAAAAGTAAAATTATAGTAAAAGCCCACAGCTCAGTTTACACATCAAATCTATGGCACGAGAGAGACAGACAATGATAAACCAGAGAGTTACAAATTACTACTCATAAGCTCTGTGCCACTAAAGAACATCACCCTATTTCAGACAAAGTTATTCTTCCTTTATGAACTTCTGTTAATTTACATTAAATGTGTCATGTATTTAATACATTATAACCCGCTCAGCAATAATCAGATTGGGCACGACCAATTCTTCACAGATGCAGAGTAACAACCACAAAGTTTAGTGGCAATAAGATATTGCAAGCAAAGTCTACCCTTTCTAAAAGTCACTCCATAGGTGACTATTCTATTTAAAAAACAAACCACCACCACCACCACAAAAACACACAAAACCCCCAAAAAACAAACAAAACCCAAAAAACCAAAAACAAACACCCCCACACAACACCAAAAAGCCTCCTACACACACTCCACAGCCTAAAGCAGAGGAGAAGCCATGTAGGTTCTCAGAAGGACGGGTCCGCACTCTTTTGGGCCGCTCACTCAAAACAAAGGCTTTTAACCGAAAACATTTAGCATTATGTATAGATACTCACAAAAAGAAAATCCACTTTCAGAAGTTAAAATCCAATTTCTATTAACTAAGGAGGTGATAACACTAATTGGTTAAAAAACAGTTTCTGACATATCACAAACACAAGCAAAAATTCTCTGTCAAAAAAATCTGAACAAGGTTTTCCAGATTCAATTAACAGCTCAATCTAAACTTACCAGTTTGGTTTTTTGTTTGGTTTGGTTTCATTTTTGGTTTTGTTGGGGGTTTTTGTTTGGTTTTTTTTTCTTCTCCAAAAAAAAGAATAGATCCATTTTACCAAACTACAAATGGTGGCAAATAGGATACCATTTTATCGGTCTGATAAAACACATTAATTTTTTCTCAATGCATTATGAAGTTTCTATTTCTCCTCACTCTAGAAATCAGCAACACTTGTTCCAAAAGTAATATGCCCAAGTACAATATTGAACATTAGATTTTACTTTAAATGGTCCTTCAAGCATTAGGGTAAGTTATCAAAATATTATTACGTATTTCAAATTCCTATCATAATTTGAGGTGCACATTCATCCTCTTAGATGTAATATTTTAGTAACCGTAGGTTTCTCAGGACTTATTGCACTGAAAAAACAGTGAGCAATTATCTCTAGATAAGGAATTGGATTCCTAAAAGAAATGTATGATACATATTGAAGAAAGGTAATTTCACCAAAGTAGTCACTTGCCTACAATACTGGAACCATATTGAAACTTGAACCTCCAAGTCTTTTAGATAAAGAAATGAATTGAACAATGTGACAGAGAAGGAACTTCTAAAATGAATACATGTCCTGATAAAATCAGGAGAATTGACCAAAGTAATATTTGAGGAAAGGAAGAACTTTAAAGCTAAAGAAAATAGTTGTAATTTGTTTTCAGCTCTATCACAAAAGATTTCTCAATCGTAAGTGACATTGAACAGGGACATTTAACACTTTGACAAGACATTCTTATCAAACACTGTATTTGGTAGATGCTCAGTATTTACTCATTCTGGCATTGACAAATGCAATTACAAATACAAGTCAAGTTTAAAAGATGTCACTGAGATCTTCAGATTTTGTTTGGTTTTGTACCATTCCAATATACTTGACTCGGTTGGGCACGCTTTTCTCCCTAGCTTGGCAAGCCCGTGTTTCAAATAACAGCCACTTACACATACTTTGATAGGAGTCTACAAAATCCAGCTTCTTTCTACCGAATCAGTACACATCATCATAACAGAAGACAAGCAAGAAGCACTTTGCAAGTTTTCAGCTAACAAAAACTTTTTGTTGCCTCTTTGGTGCTCACCTTCTCATGCTCCATTTCCCTGTTCTAGTACCTGTATGTACAGGTACTAAACAGCAACAGGGGCCTATTTTTTTAAATCAAAATCAAAGATTAAGCCTCCCGTGCCATGGAAGAGATACCTGAGTAAATGGTCTGTCAAACACGAAATATTTCATATATCCCCTTTACTGATTATTCTTATGCCCTTTACTTATTGTTCTGCATTTTCCCTAAATCACAGGACATCAAAGCAAGGAAGAAAGGTCAATCACACTGGGCAAGAGAGATTGGGTTGTCACCAAATTCCCCATTTGCATTAGTATTTTTATATCACAGTGAGATTGCTCAAGTAACAAAGCAAAGGCCAGAAGGCAATTTTAGTCATAATATTGCATCAGTATTATGATACCACACTGCAAACTCACAAGTAAATTGTTAGTGGACCATACACAGTAAGTTACGATACCTGAGGTTTAGTGCATTCCTGTGAGCCAAAATGAAATGAATGCCATAAAGGAGGAAAGGAAAAAATGAACATTATCAAACATGCCATAGTACATTCCACCACTATGAAGATAATGTTAAAATTATGTTAATGAGGGTCCACTGTCCCTACAAGTTGACTGTTGCAGAAAGCCATGCCACAACTGAGCACTGCATTTAATTTTTAATTCTTGAAAAGCACAGCCATGCATCTTCATTTCAGCTCTACATTTTGCTCTATATTTTCACAAAGATATAACTTTCTTCAGAGAATACTGTTTGAATTTTCTGAAGAAAAGCATTCTGAGAATACTGCATATAAAACATTAGTAATTTATTGACCAAAAAAATCATTCTACATGGTAAATATGGATTTAGGGTATAATAAAATACAAGAAAATGACACATTTTGTGAACATTCTGAGTATGCTATCAAAGCAGCTTTATTACTTTGAATCTCATGTACCTAACACCTAAACCAGAACATATCCACGAGGAAGAGCAAATGTGATGACATATGCATCATATTAACTCTTTTTCTCTTTGACTTTAATGCATTATTTACTGCAATATGTGAACATCTGCATTTTTTTCATGCTTCTTTATTTATCCAAAATTAAGAAATAGAATCAAAGATGAGGCCCTGACAAATACCAACCAAAGAATGGATGGGCAACAAGCCCACAAGATATGTGCTATAATATGCTTTGAATTACTATGTGTTTTAAAAAGCCCCCCGCTTTCTTCGGTCAATTTTTAATGAAATTAAGACTAAAAAAAATGAGGTCAAGCGACATAAAATAGACAATGCAGCCTTTAACATGTATGGTTAAAGCAATATTGGTAATAGCAGTGAATAAGAGATCAATGTATACAAGATCACCAAATACTGTAAAAGATAGGAAGGAATGAGCCAGCATGGAGAGTCTTAACTACACTGTAAAACTTATTTGAGCTTATTTGACTCTATTTACTTTGGGAAAAAAAGAAAAAAAAGTCAGTCATATGCATCATGTTATACTTTTAAAAGCAACATTTGACTGTAATTACTGCAAATCTTACAGTTTATTTGGCAATCTCTTCCAACTCAATTTGAAATCTCGCTCGCGATGAATTTCCCAGCACATACACAAAATCATTATGAACTCGCACAACAGAATGGCACACAACGGGCTTTTGCTCTTAGTACCAGTTAAGCGTACAACAACTCATCAGGCATACCTAAAGTGAAATTTATACAACAGGCATGGACCTACAAATGCAAATGGCACTGTGTGTAATCTAAATATTGCCTTTCCAGAATTAAAAAAAAAAAAAAAAAAAAAAAAAAATCACACTAGGACTGTTTTCTAAGCACAACGTACACATCTAAATAATACAAACCAAATTAATTTTCTGTTATTCCTACAAAGTACAATACCACATTTATTTTTTCAAAAGCAGACCAGTAAAATGTTTCGTCTTCAAACCAAGTGAACTGGCTCAATCCACAATAAATTTAGAGGCAATTAAAACTGCACTGAAAATTAAACCATTACAAGCTGTTGTATAAACAAAAACAAATTGTTGGCATAAAATGTAATTATTCAACTCACGAGGAAAAGCCTGTATAATTAACAGATGTAATCAAACATCTACACACTTACAGACACACATGGAATATACACGGAACTGGCAAACAAGTCAAGGAATAAGGATAAAGAAGGAAACATGGAAAAAGCCTACAACTGCATTGGATCAAAGACAGCACTTTAAAAAAGCTCTAATCCTGCAAATGTACATGCATGCTGCTTACATTGTGCAAAATTCAGCCCAATGAACTCAATGAGATTAAATATGCACAAAGTTATTTATGCCCATGCCTTTATGGTTCTAGCAGATTTGGGGGCTTAAACAAATACATGAGAGGCAAAGACAAACAGCTTTTCCAGTATTGTGCTTACAGTTGAAATCAATCCCAAACATATTAATCTAATAGAGTTTTTCTCAATTTAAAAGCCATATAAAATATTTTGTAGAATAAGTTTTAATCATTGGTTTATTTTATTCTCAAGAGAAAGCCTGGAAACTTTCTACATGTAAGATTACCTTCCAAAAAAACAAATCAAGTAAGATGACCAAATGATCCTCCTGATGATGTGCAGACTACGTAGCCCACTGAAACCCAAGTATAAAGGGTTCTTGAGGCAGACACCAGTAAAGGTTAATTTGACATTTAAGCTCTGGATACAAAAAGAAATGACAGATTTAACCCAAGAATTTGGCCTACTACAATGCAGCACACAGGCCTTTTCAGGTGACCTTTAACACTGTACACTGAACTATTTGTACAGGAACCTAGTATCAAAAGGAAATGAGAACATAGTTTCTTTCACAATTTCAAATAATGACTGGATCATTAAGAAATAATACATGACATTCAGTCATTAAAAAATGTACCTCCAACTCTGGACTAAGACACAAGCTGCACACATTTTCAGGTACTGATAGAGCCAAATTCACAGTATTTTAAGGGGAAAAAGTCCCCAGAGAAACACACTTCTTTGAAGATACCAGCACATTTAGCCATTTTGATTGCTTTATTTTCAGTAGTTTTCCTGCTTATGTCATTGTGAACCATAAATACAGATAGCTTACCGTATGGTAGCCTCTAGGTAGAGGTGGCTTCCCCACAGGATAAGGGTCAACAGTATCAATAATTGTTTGTCGCTCCCCTTTTTGGTTGATTTTCCTAAATCTTCTTCGAGATTGCCTATGAGAAGCTTGACGCTGAAAATACTCCTCATTTTCATCCATATAATCAACCTATAATAGATGCAAGAAAGTGTCATTTCCCACAAGACAAAAATGTTCATTGTAGAAACACAACAAATTCTATTTTGAAAAAAGAGCAGTTAGTTGTGAGTCTCCTGCAGTTTCAGCACCAAGAATGAAGCCACTACTAAAAAAAAAAAAAAAAAATCTAAACCCCAAAACAAATACATACACACAACCACACCTAAAAAACCAAATACCCACAGGGATGACAAGAAAGTAAACACTGGCATGCACAGCATCACTGAGTATGAACACTTTTCAAAAATGACAGAAGAAAGATGATTACACACACACCCCCCCATTCTGTCACACACACACACCCCCTTAGTCTTGCAAAAATACAAACATTTCACCATTCAGTACATTACAAAAAGAAAACTGAAAGAGCACTTGGAAATTTCCAGTTAACCTCTATCTGTCACTTGGGATCTTCCCTAACCAACCTATGCCAAAGGCTTCACCCTTCAACAGGCACCACTGTTTTTATTATTTACCTCAAATATTTTGGAAGCATAGAAGGATTTCTAATAGACTGGATTTACATAAAAACAAGTAACTTCAAAACAGAAGCAGGAGAATAAAAAAATACTTATTAGGTATAATCCCAATATAAAATTAGTCTTCTTGGTTTCAGAGTCTTCCAAGTCATCCTAAATTACTGCACAACAGTATATTGCAATGAAAATATTTGAGCTAGAAATGCTGGTTTTCCTGAAAGAGGAGAACAACCTTTTTACAGTAAAAATCAACATCTCTTCTGTGTTCTTCCTACTAATAGAAACCTTACTCCAGACTAACAGGGAAATGAGAGGAAAAAGCCAAACCTTTCAGCATTGACCATATATGAAGATTCAGTTAACTCATTCTTCTATTGAATTCCACCCCCCAGGGATAAATAGTATTTCTGAAGATGTAGAGAAGAGCTTATGACACACCTTGCAAGCTTCCTCCATATCTTTCAACAAGGAAAAGAAATAGACAAAATATTCCTAAGAGTTTGCAACATACCTGTGTCAGAAGTGTCCCATATTAGTCAGCATGTCACTAACCACAACTTTCAGAGTACTAACATAAAGGGATGAACACAGCTCCTGGTTCACCAGGAAGAGCCGGTAACGCTTACCCCCTCCCCACGGAGTATCTATTTCACATCTGACACAGTCACACCCACACCCTACACCTCCTCCCCTCAGAGCAACCCCATCCAGCCCGGAGACTGAGGGTGGCTATGCCCAAACGCTGGGCATGGAATTCTTTCTATTCGAGGTAAAATTATTCCTTTGAAAGGCTGGATTAAGTGTACTATTTCAGCTTTCCCAAAACTCTAGACCTTGGGGTTTTTTGGACTAAGATGACTCACGTGGGAGTACATGTTCCTGACCAACATTATCCATCAGTCCAGAAGATTTCTTCTGGACTCTTGTTGTTCAGTCACCTCCCTTCCTTATGCCCATCTTGATATCACTCTTCCTTATAGCTTATCAAGGAATGCACAAGACAGACGGACATCCACACAGCTACCACCAACTAAACTGAATACCTCTAGAGAACAAATCCAGGACCATAAACTGTTTCCCAAGCTTGTGGTCAGGTATGAGTTACACAAACCGGTCAGACAAATCCAGGGGCAATCCAGGGGCAAATAGGGAGGCATAACGGGCTGCCGTGGAGGAGCTGCTCCTTTACTTCGTAAAGTTACAGAGAGCTTTGGTTAAGGATAGCAAAAAGGCAACTGGCATTTCTCATGTCTGCCTTCTGTGTCTCCTACTATATTGTATTAGCTTCATAAGATTATTTTCTTAATTAGAATTGGAAAAGGAAGAGATACCATCAAATATCCAACAAAAAAAGCTACCATTACACAATCATCTTTATCTGCTTACAGTGAAATCACAAAAAGCTTAAAACCCACTAAAACATGCCCACATTTGCATGAAAGTGAGTTAAAAAGATACTTTTTTTACCAATCAACTTTAAACAAGTAACCTAATCTCCTCTACAAGCCTAAAGCTATACCCCAATTTCCTGAGCTTCTGCAAGTTTTACAGAAACTGTCACTTTTTAGGAAAAAAATGTTTAGTGTCACAGACTACATTTGAACTATCATCTATATATGGCTTAGATAATTGTCTGTATTATGAATGGATTGCTCTCTCATTGACAGAAGGAAGAGACGGGAACAACAAAAAACCAAAACCCACCACCATAATCTCATTGACGGAAGAGACAGGAACAACAAAAAACCAAAACCCACCACCATGAAAAAAACCCCACCCCCACTAAACCAAAACTCCCCCACTAAACCAAAACTCCCCCACTAAACATTTAGCCTGTTGATTGTGCATTTGTTCAGATGATGCACCCTGAAGGGGCAACTAAAAACTTGAGCCTGTGAACCCTCAGAGACAATGCTGTTCCGCCTTGGGACTACAGCAAAAACTGCTAACAAAACAACCTTCACCTAGAGAAGTCAGTAGAATTTTTAAATGTTCAAGCTGCTTCTGAAAACCTGAGACAGCTGAGAATAAATTTAATTAAATCAATTACTTAAGCTAATGTGAGATTAACACTTTAAAGCACCTATGCTTACTTACAATAAAGCAGCTCAAAGAAAAAAAAAACCAAACAAATAAACAAACAAAAACAACAAAAAACCCCACAAAACCCACATCACAAACTGTTCTGTTATTCTGCTAGCACAGGAAAAACTTCAGTTTTACAAGAAATTTGCCATAGTTAATGTAACAACAATATAAAAGATTCCTTTATCACTCAAACAATGCAAGTATGTGTGCAAAGAATTGCAAGAGAGTTATGTATGACAGATTTATAAAAAGATCATGTGCAAAACAGAAGACTCTTCGAGTTTTATTGAAAGTTGAAGTGTTACCAGAGCTGGTCTGTAAAATTTGAAAGCAACTAAATGAAAACATTCTTACCACAATCATTTCAGATGGCTCTAAAACAATGCATTCACAGCCACGCCTGAAGCTTCCTGCAGAACGCTTGCCAAAACTGAAGAACAAAAATACTTCAATCAGAACAAAAATCAGAGCTATAACAATCCATAAGCATACTTACAGATATTGCAAAGCATAGAAAAAATGTACATACCTCTGCACAATACAAGTTTCATGCACATGTCCTTGACAAGTAACTGACAGCCGAGGACACCAAGAGCCGTGTATTTTGTCTTTGCATAGTTTACTAAGAGTATTTGTTAAATAATTCTATTAACACTAAAACAAGTGTCAATCAAGTGCTGTCTACTGAAGATGCATGGTTGACTCCGATCTACGTTACGGAGTTTGATCTAGTAGCTTCTGACATTACAGGATAAAGTTACCTAAGCGATCTGCATTTCTATAAAGAAAGCTAACTAGCATACCAAGGAAAGAACGAAAAGGCTGATCAATGTCAAATAGCTTTTTTTTTTACTTAAATTAATAAAATCAGGATGCCAAACATGAGAGTATTCCCAAATTGAATAGATGAGGACAAAAGGTTGTTCTGCCTTTCACGACACATACCCACCTTAGTGCAATAATTAAGCATGATACTACTTTGCTTCCTGCAGGACAAAATAGGAAGCTATTTTAGCTTCAGTTTCTCAAGTGCTCTGCCTGTATTAAATGAACATGTGTGTCTGCAGGTTTAACTGCAAACAACCCTTGAAATGCAGCGGTAAAGGTGGTGCGCAGAGAACCAGCAGATAATTCAGTGAATTACAAGACTGCTATCGTTAGATCCTTAATCGTATGCTGTCAGAGTAGAAGGAAAGACCACCAGCTAAAGTTTGTTTCTGAGGTGTGTGCTTCCCGCTCTGGGTAGTTCCTATTGAAGCCTGCCAGGTCAATGCCAGACCTTTCCCGTCACAGAGAGGAAGGCAGGACAGATGAGAAAATGGCTGGAACGTCAGAACCCCTTCTTGTAGCCTGCTGTAACAAACCTGCCCTAAAATTTGCCTAGACCCAACGTAACTGTTTAGCCTTTCCCTTTCTTCAACATGGCACTGTACAATGGGCATGAGGAACCTTCCTATCTGAACATCACAGGGCAAGAGTTATTTAATAACTTTATGAAAAACCAAAACCATTAAAATTGTAAAATCTGAATTTTAACCAATCCTACAATGCACAGTCACAGTGACACACTTAAGTCACAATGTTTGTGAAAAGTAACTTTTTAAGCTTTATTTCATAACAAGCAAACTGAAGAAGTTCCTATACCATTCAGAACAGTTTGTATCTATTCTCCTGTCCTGCCTGGCGATTAGTAGAAATGAACAATTTAACTTGCAACCCCAAAGGCTAATCTCTTGACAACAGCATGTTTATAGCTCAAAAGAAGGCAGTCAGATATTGAAAAGAAATGCCAGCTGTGCTTATTCATCAAAATAATAATCGCATTTAATGGTACATGGGACTTCTACAATAGAAAAAATTTTCCAGAATACTAAACCTCTTGAAAAGAAACATTCAATAAAGAGGTCTCTCGACAAAATGTGTACTTTCCTAGAGGCAAACACATGCTTCCTCCTATAGTCCAGCAACAAAACACAGCGTGCTTTACAATGCCATCTTGAATTTTATACAATTTCAACTACTCTTAAAGATGACAGAAAATTAAGCCGTTATCTTGATTCATTAGACTGTTGCAAAAGTGACAAACTTGTTTTCTTGGTTACTAATCTGATCCATACACACAGTTTTTCCTTTAAAAAAGGAAAGGACGGGAGAGAAAAGGGAAAGTAAATCGATTCATTGATTGAAAAATAAAAAAGGTGATTAGAAAGTCAACTTATTTGATATTCTAATTGAAAACAAACACAGAAGTATTCCCTTTCCTCTTGCAGATTCTCATTCCCTCTTTCTAACCATTGGGTTTGGTCCAGAATACAATACTACTATATTTTTGCCAGTCCATTTTGCAGCTTCACAGCAAACAATTCAACAGAAAACGCATGTACACTTCTGCACCCCACCATTTCTTCTTCCTTTACTTCTGTCCACAAGTATGAACTTTAAACCTCTGCTCATTGCTAATCACTGCTGACATCCAAAAGTTTCAAGCCGTAGCAAAGACAGCAAAAAGAAAAAGCTGTGTTTTGGATGTGGTGTTCTACTCCTGAGTAACTTCTTTGGATCATACCCTTCAGCACAAGGGAACAGGTAGTCAACATATTAAGGCAGAAAGCACACACTGACTTACTATAAAGAAAATTCTTGATTTCTGTTCCCAGTAGCACACTGGGGTCTCACAGCAAATAACGTCATTGCTGTATTCCTCAGATTCCTATGACAGCATGAAATTTATCAGAGCAGACAGTGCATCACACGTATATATTATCTTCAACCAAAGATCACGAGGCACTTCAGGCTCCAAAGAAACTCTGTAATCTTTGTGAAGTACTGCAGGCAAGACGACAAGTAAATCAAGGCAGAAGAAAGTTAAGTGACCTTTTAAGTGTCGCAGTTTTCTTCTCAGATATGCCGTGCCAGCTAAACCTCCTGACCTCCAATCTGCTGCTGAACATTCATCATCAGCACGGAATTCACAGAACCAGTGAAAATTAGGAAACACTTTTGCAACTGCCCATTATGTCTAGACACTTCAGAAGTGTCCAACTCTGACTGTGGTAGAACATCCGTCACCATATTTGCATATTATCTGTTGCAGAACCACACTTTGATGGCTACACAGTCACACAAACACCTGTTGACACGCAGCTCTAAGAAACAACTGAGACCTTTAGGGGACCACCAACCCCACTGTTTCAGTTCAAAAGATGAATAGCAAAGTCAGTAAGTGTCATCAGAATTAATATGTCAGAGCTTTGCACAAGCGCAAAAAGGAAAGACCAGTGAAAAAGGGCTTCAGTGACACTCTTCACCTGACATACCTGAGGCAGGAACCAGCCACCAGGCAGCCAACAGGCTTGATTTAATTGTAAATAAGTTACTTAAAATATTAGTAAGCAGCAAAAAGCAGCAAATACCTAACATGTAAGAAAATATGTTTTCTGAGTTAATCAAAAAGCCCAAGGTATAAAGCATTTTATGAAATACCAGAAGACCACCTTCATAGAAGGGACCAGAAGCTGGCATGCAAGCTGGCTTGAGGGACGCTACGTATCACCGAAACAGTAGCAGCAACTAAAGCTTCAGTGGAAGGGCTGACAGATTACCTTCATAATACCAGCTCTATTTTAGTAACTTCTGCTAGGCACTCTTCTTTCCAAATTTTGATGCTAGACCAGACTTACTATAGAAAGTAAGTTTGTCTACCCAGACTCATCACAAACTATGCAGTCTACACGAGCACAGGCTAAAGTAAAATGCAGAAAGCCTTTATTAGTCCATTACAATGGACCACGGATTTGACAAATTTATGCCTCCCCTCATTACTGTAGTGTGAAATAAGCCCGTGGATATATGACTTCACTAGGTAGTTTAAGGTTAAACCACATTTTTGTGTTTAAAACACAGTAGAGAATTTTACATAATATACACTTCACATTTGGTTGTATCATATTATTCCTTAATAGTTTCAATCAAAATTGTTTTATTACATAAAGATAAAATCTTCTTTTCCTACCTAAGCCTTATTAATTTAAACTGCTAAAAAGAGCTCATTTGCAATTAAGTCAGTGATGCACCCGAGAAAATCCCAGCTTTGCAACTATTTTCTCTGAATCAGTGATGCGCATGACAGAGTTTCACCAAAGCAAGTTAAGGAAGTTTGAAGTTATCTTTGTGATGGTGGCTGGCAATATGGGATGTAGAGGTTATAAGAGACATTTAGATAGCCAGAAGGCTGCCTGGTTAGGATATTGCTGCCTCACCTAAATTCCCCAAAGAATCTTGTTTTGCAGCAGTTTTTCCAACACATTTTCCTGCTACCACATAAGCTCTGACTGGAGGTTCCCTGAGTATTAAACTTCACAGATGCTCTCCTCAGCACCTGTCCTAGAGGCAACTTCACTTCTGGAGTCCTTTTCTATCACAGTTAACTTTTATTTCCCATAAAGCTACTGAATACATGATGTGAATATAAATCCACTAAAAAAAACAAAAACAAAAAAAAAACCAAAAAAAAAAACCAACAACAACAAAAAAAACCCCAAAGATACACAGAACATTTTTACTTGCAGGAACCTACTTTACAGTAGCAATTCCAGAAGTAGATCATAAAAAAAAAATTTAACTCCTACAAGGTTAAATATTCTCTCTGAGCAACTGGCAACTGCTCCCTAACTGTACTATTCCCCAAAGCAATCGGCAAAAAGTCTAATTTCCTGTTTGACTATAATATTCTCCCTGAGCAACTGCTCCCTAACTGTACTATTCCCCAAAGCAATCGGCAAAAAGTCTAATTTCCTGTTTGACTATTCAAAAGCATTATTTCCAAATAAACTCATTAGTACCAAAAAACCCCTTTTGCTCACTATGTGTATTAAAAGCAGGTATCTTAATCCATTTACAAGTTCATTTCCATTTTAATGCATTCTAAAATTGAGTTTACACTGACTGTAGATCACAGTTTTCTTGAAAGTGTACCTTACTACATCCATATCTCACCTTATAACTTCTTACATTCAAAACATATACAGTTGGTTAAAGAAAAGATGTATTACAGTTTACAACACACTGGTTAATAGAAGATAAGTTTTAAGTGAAAGCTCCATGGTTCCCAAGTTTGTACTTTCAGTTTTCATTAAGAAACCCTTTACAATTACAAAACTACAATTAGCACAGTGGCTAACAAACAGCAACCCGAGAATAATTCAAGACCACTGCCTGCATTTCTTCCCCTTCAAACTTATTAGATTTACTAATAAACCAAAACAACAAAGTACCTCAGTTAACTGCAACACCTAAGGATACAAGCCACGCATTCATTTTTATAAGCACTTACACGTAGAAACGGCCAAAAACTTGCAGGTATTGAGGGCGACTCATTCTATCCTTTCTAATATTGTCATGACACTGGAGGAGAGAGCAGTTTTCTCCAGATGCGACCCATCCATTTCCCCAGGTCCCCAGACATGCTCGTACACGCACGCACAGATGCTCGTTTCAAAGCTCACTGGAAAGGTGGCAGCTACTGAAGAGGGAACATTTCCCTATCAGGATTCAGCCCTGTCCCCTTGCTTGGGGCCTCCACATTCCTGTTTTCACGTCAGCCCAGCTCCCAAATGGAAAATTATTTCTCAGCACTGGAATGTGAATGCATTCATCAAAAGTGATGCGGAATCTGAAGAAAACTCTCCATTGATGATGAACACCAAGAAAAGATTTTTCAGTGAGAAGCCCTGTTCTTCCTTCTCTTAAAGATCAAAGACTGCTCACAGAAAACCCAATTTCACTGGTGACACCTATTTTTCAAAAAAAACCATACAAAACTTTAGTTTTTATTCCTTATTTCTTTTTATGATCACTACCTTGCATTATCTTAAAGTAATAATTAATCCACATATGAATCACAAGTCTTAGTGAAACTACATCTAAATCTCACAAAAAAAGCTCCACAAAGTACGGTTATCTGTATCATACACATTCTCCAGCACACTTGAACATGCAAAATATTGTTACAGTTTTATGTACTTGCAAATGCAGTATTTGGAATGAAGCTGCTGATTTAGAATAAAGTCTATTTAAATGGTATTTCCTTTAAGTCAAAAAGCACACTCCAGTTAGACATGGTCTAGAGCAAGGAAAAATACAAGTAACACCTTTTCCTGTTTCTCAAGTTCTTAGAATTTTCTATAGTACATTTATGCAAGCAAATAAATTCCATATAAATTTTGCTTTAAAAAAAAAAAAAGTTCTACCAGATACTAGAACTAGAAATGTAATGCATGACTATTTAAGTGATTGATGCCAGAACTCTAGACATTAAGATATTCTAAATCTTTCTTCTGAAGTTTTCAAATGGGATGTACAAAAAAGCCTATGGCTCAAGGTCACTGCGGTGCAATATTTGCCAATACAGGACTTCTAAATATAAGAGGAGATTAAAGTAAATGTTTTCCCTCCCCAGCATGCCTGAAATTAATCCTTTTCTCTTCTAGACTGTACCTGAATGCATCCGCAAGCACAAGTCTTGAGTTCAGTCTCACGAGCTTTTAACATATTCATAATAAAAACAGATCTTGAGTTACATAAATCCAATAGAATCATAGAACCATAGAATGTTTTGGGTTGGAAGGGACCCCCAGAGCCCATCTAGTCCCACCCCCTGCAGTGAGCAGGGACACCATTACCCAGAGCAGGTTGCTCACAGCCCCGTCCAACCTGGGCTTGAATGTTTCCAGGGATGGGGCATCCACCACCTCTCTGAGCACCCCCTTCCAGTGCTTCACCACCCTCATCGTAAAGAATTTCCTCCTTATATCCAGCCTAAACCTACCCTGTTTCAGTTTAAAACCATCACCCCTTGTCCTGTCACCGCTGTCCCTACTGAAAAGATTCTCCCCCTCTTTCCTACAGGCCCCCTTTAAGCACTGACAGGCTGCAATCAGGTCTCCCCGCAGCCTTCTCTGCTCCAGGCTGAACAAGCCCCACTCTCTCAGCCTGTCCTCACAGCAGAGCTGCTCCAGCCCTCGGGTCATTCTTGTAGCCTCCTCTGGACCCGCTCCAACAGCTCCATGTCCTTCTTGTGCTGAGGCCCCAGAGCAGGAGGCAGCACTGCAGGGGGGTCTCACCAGAGCGGAGCAGAGGGGCAGAATCCCCTCCCTCGACCTGCTGGCCACGCTGCTCTTGATGCAGCCCAGGGCACGGTTGGCCTTCTGGGCTGCCAGCGCACATTGAATATACCTCCAAACTCTTTTTGTGAAAATTACATTGCTCCACTTGACATCTCCATTTAGGAGATTCATGGAAAACTCCCCAAATTACATACAGAGGTAAGACGTCAAGCATATTTAGAATTTGGAGTTATATAACGCAGAGAGTCTCCGCAACCAACGCAAGAGAGTTGGTTTTGGGTAGTACCCACTCTGCCAATGCTATTCCTGCCATTGCTATTTACATTCAAATGCTCTCTGCTGCGTTTCCCACCTTCCCTCTCCCCTTCGCTTCTCAAAGTTGGAGCTCTGAACGGATCATTTGCCGCACGTCCCACCTGCACGTGCTGTATGGTGCCACTTCCTCATACCAGCACCGTGCCCTCGGCTGTGACCAGCAACTGCCTCCCATCACTGCATCAATTATTCTCTAATGATACAGAAGCAAACACGAGCAGAACGTCTGCTCTCTGAGAAATCCCAAAGTCAAATCTTGATGTCATAATCAACATTTAACTTGCAACAACGCCAAAGCACCTTACATTTTGGTCTAAAGCAAACCAGTCACACTGAATTCCTGAATGAAATATTATAGAGAAGTATTTAGTAGATGTCTAGATGGAAAAAAAAAAAAAAATAGGACTACTTTCTCTGCCGCTTAGGGAGATAGTACGGGATTCAGTCAAGTTCCTCCTCCTGTATCTTTTTTTTATTAAAAACCACCACATTTCATTTTGGTACATTCAAGATTAGAATTAAATCAATCAGTCCCTCTTAATAGCTTGTTCTAACCAAGCTAGGTTTCACATGAATGTGCTGTGAAACCCAGACTGTTCCTCCACCCAACTCGCCCTTGCCAGGGATGAAAAAAAAAAAAGAGTTACAATTTAGAAGAGCATATACAAGCACAAGCCATCCCTAGGGGAACACTTAAGTGTTCTGATGAAAACTAAATTTGGCATGGCCGTTTTCTGACCCCTCAGAAAAAAAAAAAAAAAAAAAAAAAAAAAAAGACAGAGCCCTTCATGCATGCAGAGCAGCTCGAACATGAACAGCCCTCCGCCGGGGACAATGCAAGGAGGGAAGGTAGCAATGGGTTTCCACGCACTTAAAGCTGCACACTGGAAACTAGGGAAGCGTGGGTTTGTCAACTAGAAGACAAAGGATTGTTATCAGATAATTTGATCCTCTGTATCATGTAGCTGACTTCTCTGATTCTCATTCGAATTAGTGCCTGTCTTCTAGGAAAAGTAAGCCTGTATGCAAGTGAAGCCCCAAGCTGCTCATTAACTTGTGTTACGTATTATTTTTAATTAAAATGTGGCAGTTGTCTAGATATCAAAATAATCAATAGATTCACTTTTTTTGTCTTAACTTCTTTAATTACTAAAATGCAATTTATAGCACTTTTTTTTCAGCAAGAGCAAATAGCTGCTTTACAGAAATGCTTTTCAGTTGAAAGGAAAACTGAGATGCTGGCAACTGGAATATGAGTTGAAGAGGCATTTGCAGACCTGTCACTGTTTGCAAATCCTGGAGACATGAGCTCACTACATACCATGGATAAGGACGATTAGACTTATCCAGTGTCATATGATAGCTTGGATGTTTACAGTCTCCGATACAACAGCTCATGTGTCAGGGAAGGGACTCACTCACAACATCACAGAGAAGTACATGTCACTTAATACTTTGGGAGGGAGGGAGTGTTTCACCAGAGAGGGGGGAAAAAAAAAAAAAAAAGCCTCAAACATCGCTGCAGCTCCTTTGCTTGATCTGGGACCCAAACTCCCCGTGGGGGAAGAGGAATCACAGTATCAAGGGCAATAACCCTAGTGCTGCAGCACCGGGGTGTATAGCCAGGAAGAACCCAGCAAGCCAGAGAGAACGGCCAAGGACTAGCCAGTCCGTGTGAAGGACACTAAAATTACAGGATAAGCACGTTTATAGTATATTAATAGCTTAAATAATTCCTGCTAAAAATGTGTGCAAGCAATTTGAACTCTAGCGGAAAGCTTTAGGAAATCTTTTCAGTATTTTGAACACATTTACTTAGCACCCTTACAGATGACAGACTATAGTTCTTTACCTACGCGATACAGGGATTTCTTTATTCCTTATGCAAATACAACCCAGATCAGAGGTTGCATTAATCTGGTAATTTATAGCTGACTACTGAAAGCACTTCAAAAGAATTTTTGAAATTAGCTAGATTCTGGAGGTTTGCTTCCAGAGAATGTCCCTTCAGTCAAGCCTTGAAGCACATGCCTTATGAACTTCCCACAGTTTTTCTTTTAGTACAGATTGCTGTTTTGAAGTGTGGTTAATTTTAAAATTTTACCTAGTTACAAGACTGAATATGGCAGTGCGTTTGACTAGTTTATGTAAAAAAGTTTTAAATTTGTTGCTTTTCACTTCAGGTTTTTATAATGTTACCTTAAAACTAAAGTTAAGCTGAAAAACAGTTAAAAAGTGCTGTAAAGAATAAACTGTTTTACAAATTTACTGCAAACGGTCTTTATAGCAGCTTTTCAGACTAGAATATCACTTAGGGTTCTTTATGGCCCTTTAATATATACTAAACAAGAGGAATGTGTTTATGATTTTTTTTCCTGTGAAATTCAAGATCTGTATTTATAAGCTATATAAACAAATATATAACCAAAACTGAAACCTAGGAGAAGCAGCAACAAAATTTAGCTTGTTGCAGCAGTTCAACTTTATAGCATCTCTAGTACAGAAAGCTGGAAGACAGGTACCTCACCAGAACAGCTGACAGAAAAGATTTTCCTTTGGGAAAAGAAGAAAAAAAAAAAAGAATCCTTATTTTATTTTTAAATTAGATATTCTCATATTATTTTATCTTGGAAAACATTCAAAAATGAAAGCTTTTTTCCTAACTTTTTTAAAATTCCTTTAAAAAAAAAATATATATTTGAATAAAGACAGCTTTGCTTATGCTTCATCTTGATGACGTCTGTGTTGCCATGGAGATTACTGTGACATCACAAGATCTACATAAGGGTCTCAAAGAATGAGAAGTAGTAGGAAAACATTACTTAAGAGGCAAGACCTTGTCTGAACACAGTTTGGCTTATTAACATTCATGAAATTCATTAAAACAGAGGAGTATTTTTCCAACCTCAAACCCTTTAGATGTTAGATCCTAAATGAAGACATTGTCATCTTTAAAAAAAAAAAAAAAAAAAAAAAAAAAAAAAAACCACCCCAACTTGACATGTCATCTAGGTTCTTAATCATAAAATAAGACCATGCATACTGACATTTTCCATCCCGACTTACACGCCTAACTCATTTAATACAACCAATTCATTCACACGGAGGGCTAAACACATGAGCTCAGTAACTAGTTTCAATAAATCTTGTTAGTACAATGCAGATGTATTCAAGATATCTTTGTGATAAGTGCCCTATAACTTTAAATGAATAAACAAACTAAAACAGTGAAGTAATAGTGAAAATTTTGTTTTAACTATTTAGATTATAATTTGAAAACAAATTATTCCTCAGTATGCTATACTATGTCTAGTGTCCCTGGATTTATTTTTCAGAAACATTAAAAAAATTTAGCATCACCTGAAAGAAAACTCTCAGACATTTTCAAGTTTTCTACAGCATGGAATAACATTTTGTTAAAAAAATCTATTTGTAGAAAAATTACAGTAGCAGAATCATGCTAATAATCAAAACAATACTTTGGATTCCTTCCACCTTTCTACTGCCCGGCAAATATGTAAGTCATTACTTCAGCTTATCAAGATTATCCTTCACCAAAGATAAGCCTATAAAAGTTTAGATCACCCAAGCTCTACGAGTCAAAGAAAAGGCTCCTCTCCATGCACACCCCAAGCCTAAATGCAGGGACAGCCATGCCATAACACATTTATACTGGACTTCCCTCAAGAGTTTTCTTGAACATTTTGTAAATATAGATATAGATCAAAAGAAGACTTGTAAGTCTTGTAAACAAAGGATGGACTCTAAGGTACCTCTTAACACTTCCTGTAGAGTACACAAATTTTGTTGAGCATGATCTTCCACTCTGTATATTAATTATAATTATTCAGCAGTAATAAATCATCCCCGATTTCAGGACTTAAAACGGACCTCTCTGTCTAGCTAACGTTGCTTGCTAGGCTGTGAAAATGTCACCACCCTGCTGAAAATGGCCTTTTCCCCAGCGTATCATACCCAGCCCGGCATCATCGCCTTGCTCCGCAGTGCACTCCGTCCCCTCTCCACATGGGTCTACTTCTCCCTCTTTGGTATTCTTTATGCTGGTTTTGCACATAATTTGTTTTGTTGTTATTTTGGTGGGTCTACTTCTCCCTCTTGGGTATTCTTTATGCTGTTTTTGCACATAATTTGTTTTGTTGTTATTTTGGGGTAAGCAGTGACCAGATACTTTCTCAGTTCATTACACTTATAAAACTTGCCCAGAGACCCCAATAGCACGTAAAACAAACACCGTCTTCCTTTTGCCCTCAGCAATGCAGTTCTCAAGTAGCCAGTGGTTTTTGGTTGGTTGGGGTTTTTTCTTTCAGGTTGGGTTGGTTTGGTTTTGCAGGTTTGTACTAAAACTCAAAACCTTAAATACTAGAGTATTGAGTCAGAAGGAACCTTAAACCAGAAGGAACAGATTGCAGAACACATCATCTCACCAGCTGCAATATCAATTGTGAAAACGCAACAGTTTTCTTCTGATAGATATCTTTAATTAGCAATGTAAGCAGTAGTGAATACTCAGGTATAAACAGATCTCTCATTTAACTTTGAAATAACCATGTACTTCATTAAATAGAGAATCTTCCCCTCCTTAACTTCTCAGAAAGAGGTCCCATTTTTTTCCACATCCCCACTTGTAAGCATGTAATTATTATTTCAGATAACAGCTTTTTAATACTAAAATCAAGCCTGAAATTTTACAAAGAAAATATCAGTATAAGTGAGAACTCAACGATTAAATTACTTAAATTAATATCACATAATTATAATGTACAGAAGACCAACAAAAGCAAATATGAATAATGTTTCCAAGACTGATTAGATGTTGCTCCCAATTAATTCAGATTGTGACATACTCTATTAGAAATCCTAATGCTGGGATTAGAAAGGTCTCACTAACCAATGAAACACAAAATAAGCTAAAGAGAAGAATCAGCAATAAAAAGCATAGTTTCAAGGCCAGTTTTCATTGCAGCACATTCTCAAAATCAGGTATCAACTAACAGGCACCAAAATTTTTCAAATATGAGAATACATCAACATCTCCAGGAAAAAAGTTTTCAATGGAATTAATGTTTTTCCCAACTATCCTACAGAGTAATCTAAAATATTTCCAAGGGAAAAAACAAACCACCAAAGAAAAAACCACCCACAAAAACCCACCACACACACCTGCACAATTTCAGCACAAACACTAAATAGAAAGTTGGGGTTAAAATTATGGCTAACACTTTTAAAAATGGGATGTGAGAGTTAGAGGATCTTTGACATCTATGAATGATACCATCAGCTACCTTCACATATTCTCTTCTTTCCTCTGCTTTCTGCTAAAAGATTATCCTCCATGAATTTAGTCTGTTAAACCCCTCTGCTTAGACCTCTGCTTAAGGTCCTTTTCAGTTACTTTGAGCTATTAAGATACATTCACGCTTACACAGAAAAATTCTACTATCCATGTTACCTCAGATTCTGGTTTTGCTTAACATTGACTATATCCTATACTCATATCACACTGAAAAATTGGATTATACTTATTCTATATAGCAAGCACAAAAATAAATTGGTTCACAGGTGGGAGTCACTATAAGACCAGTGGTTTAGATTTATACTGTTACATACTTTGTTTCTATGGTCCATATCACAAATTCCTAAGCATAATTTTGTCATTAAAATAGATGCATTTAACTTTTTAGTGTTCTCACACAATTGCAGTTTCAATGGAGAAGATAAACAGTATTGACCTGAATAAAGCACAACACAAGAAAAGGCTGCTTCAATTTGGGTTTCGTTTTTGGGGTTTGGTTTTTTTTGTTTGTTTTTGGTTTTTTTTTGGATGTAGCAACAGTGGCAGGAAATGCCACCATGATTTAGCTTACAATTACCTTGTGTGAAACAATGAAAAGCTGGACCAGAACAAAGACTACTGAACCTAAAAGCTCTACATCATCAATCAAAGGTCTCTCTCCTACAGAAAGTATATGAAATTGTTTTGAACATTCCACCAATGCACCTGAGCTTCAGCATGTGATCCAGCCCATCTCAAGTCCATCATCATGATAGAACGAGAGGAAATGGCCTCAAGCTGTGACAGGGGAGGTTTAGGTTAGATATTAGGAAAAACTTCTTCACCGAAAGGGTGGTCAGGCATTGGAACAGGCTGCCCAGGGAAGTGGTTGAATCTCCATCCCTAAAGGTGTTTAAAGAACGGATAGATGCAGTGCTTGAGGGCATGGTATAGATGGACTTGGCAGTGATGGGTTAATGGTTGGACTCGATGACCTTAAGGGTCTTTTCCAACCTTGACAATCCTATGATCAGGTCTTTGGTATGGGAAGAGACAGAAGTCTGTAGAGCTCTAGGATATACACCTAGAACCTAGTAGAAGGCTTGCATTTGTCAGCTTGTGAAGGCTTCTGAAGCTGGCTTTTCTCCTACCAGGAGCATTTCCAGCCCTCCCGCACCTTAAGAAGAATCAGAAGCATTCAGGCTCACTTAAAAGTTATTCAGGTCACTTGACACTTTCTGCTTCGCTGTTACCTTCTCATCTCCTCATTACAAACTTGGAAGAAAGCCTGTTAGCAGTAGCCCCACTACGCTAGATCTCTATTTTTATTTCCAAAAGATGCCAGCGTAATAGATTATGTCCCTTAACATTTTATCAGCTGTGCAAGAACAAAATTCCAGTAGCGTTGAAATAATTGTTTTGACAGGAACAACGCCAGACGCCCCCAATCTCATCATTTAGGAACTGTGTCCTCTTCTATTTCCCAACACCTCAGACCCTGGCAGCACACTTGGAGGATGACCAATTTCTTACCTCAGTGAACTCTTAAATTATTCAGCAGAAGAGGAGGCGGGTGGGATAAAGCAAAATGCACATAACACCAAACTCATTTAGCTGTAAAACACATTTTAAGTATTCATATTTAAAAAACTGTACACCAATTTCTTCAAACAGTTAAGGGCAGTTTCAGATGACATTACTGGTAGAAGCAGCATGTGCTCTGCATCACCAACTTTGCTGTAACAGCAGGTGACACGGCAAGACAAGGCCCAGTTAATTTACAGCCCAGCTAATTCAGCTACAGCCGGAGTCGACTGTGACTTGGTCTCAGTGAGGAAGCCAGATTCAGAGAGCTTGAAGCCCTCCCTGCGAGCTGGCCCCTCGGGGAGCTGAGCTCAGGGACAAACCCACGGTAGCTCCAGCTCCCCCAGCACCTCATGAGGAAGGAGGCCATGCCACACATCAGAGAGCTCCAGGCTTCACTGGTAACACTGGCCGAGATATCAACAGGAGATGAACAGGTTCAAGGTAGTTGGCCAGACCAGGCACTCCCAATAAAACATTCCCTCTTGTAAGCAAGCTTTTATTTCCTCCAGGAGTTTGAGTCTCAAAAAGTAATTACAGTCACATGCACTGAGATAGTCTAATTTTGTGGTGGCAGTAAACAGAAAGCATCTCCATCCAAAAGGCCATACACAGGCAGATCCTGATAGTACAAAGCAATTAACATTACTATCTCGATGTCTGTTTAAAATCCATTGTGAATAATTCATGGTAGACACATAGTCATAAATGGACAAAAATCTCACTACTACTTCCAACGTCTTCAGCTTAGAGTTTATCTTTCCTAGATGGTATCATAAGAACACTCTCCTCCATGCCTCAGTTTCAGCTGACGACTGAAATGCTGAACCTAGTCATTCAAACCAGACAGAAGACAAGATGGCACTGGGGGTCAGCCCACAGCAATACCATACTCCATACCTTCCCACCAGCCTCGAGAGAGAGTAATAAGCATGGCTTCAGAACTGCACTAGCTGGATACAGAAATAGCGAAGTAGCAAATAGGTCATGGGAAAATACAGCAGCAGCAACTAGCAGAAAAAAAAAAAAAAAAAAAAAAAGAGAAAGTTTTATATTAAAGAGCAAGAGTTCTGAGGGCAAACTAAATCAAAAACACACATTTCCCAGTCCTTCTTAAACAGACTTGAAACCATAACCTGGAGAGTCATTTTTCTTTACAAAGTTCCAGCGTATGGTCTTCATGTTTCCTTCATGATGCTGTAAATCCTTAGCCATAAGCAAAACAGGGAAAACCTCAGTAAGCTCACCACAGCTCTTGATCAACTCCCTCTGCAGCTTAAATAACTAAACCAGCAGCTCCCAAAAGTACAACCCTGTTCTTTTACATAAATATTTTCAAATATTGAAATATTTGTGTGTATCGGTTTCTTTCAGTTAAAACATGTTTCGTTCTGTTATCTCATAAGTCTCAGCCAGCAAGAGCAGTTATTAATAAACACTAAGTTGCAAACATATTAGGGTCATATATTGAGTGAAGGATTTTATCACGATGATTAAAGCTATCAATATAACTTTATTCACTGGAAAAAAAATCAATTAAAGAGTGTTCTCTATTCAAAATAGAAATGTATCATCAGTTAGATGTATGCAAACCACACGAAACAGCATATCCCAGGCATCATAAGAATTAGGAATTATGTTCCGGGATACATAAAGCTACACGTATATAGCCAAGGGCGCTGCTCCAGCACTATTATACTCACATGCATTACCTTTTAAAATAAAAAAAACAACTGCCAAAATCCCTAACAAATTTTCTTCTGAGCAAGGATATTTTCTTAAGTTAATCAGGATACACCTGGATAAGGACAAATCATTTCTACACAAATTTAGTTTTGTTATTGCTTTAAATTCATTCAAAACAAGTCCATAATTTCTTCAATGGCTCTCCAGTACAATTTGATATTCTACTCCATTTTTTAAGTTGTTTTAGTACAGGATAGACCAGAAGGCTAAATCATCGATATTTAAATAGATACATTCCTTTTATTTTTGAAGAGAGAAAAAACAGATGTTGTCTCAACTTCAAAATTTAATCTTTTAATTAGAGGAAAAAGCTTAAATAATGGCTCTCATATGTAAAATTCATGACCTTGCCAAAAGGAACACAGATCTCCATCGGCACATGAAGCGGCAAGGAGAAAAGCAGCTGCGTATGGCTGTAAGGAAGGAAAAGAAGAGGCTACAGCAAGGAAAGAGGGAGTAGTCAAAGATATTAAAGACGAGCAAAGACAAGTTTGCACAAGGAAAGTCGGCATCACAACGTGCCTGAGCAGCCCAGCACACACCACCCAGATGGTCTCGGAAGAATTCTAGGAGAAAGGCAGAAAAACCCAAGAGCCTACTGGTCAGAGAAAAACTGCCCAGCAACTCCATATTTTGTTGCAGTGATGAGTTAGTTGCATCCTCTGGTCACGGAGGCCACGCGCAAGCACGAGGTTGGCTGTGGGAGATCTAGGAGATATTTTTGTAGTGCAGCTCCAAGTGAAATAAGATGAAAGACCATGGTAAAATTTACACTAGAAGCAAAGTCCTGGAACAAAAGCCACATGGGAAGTCCAAGCAGCTGAGCAAGTGTGATGAAGCACGGAGCAAATCTAGGGATGCTGGAGGCCATTCCAAAAGATATTTTGAGGGATTGTCACATTACTGCTGCCAGTGACCACGTGAAAACACAGGACAGCCGGGACAACCTTCAGGGAATTCTATTTTCTGCTCATTTATTTTCTGGACTTCATACATAACCCTCATTCTACCATGTGAATTGCTTCAGGGTTCAGATGCTCAGGGGAAGCAGTAAGGGGAGGAAGTGTTAATTTCTGCTAGTTTAGTGGTTGTGGTGGGAGGGGGCAATTAAGGAATGTTTACTTTGACTGTAACATGTGTCTGATGTTAAAAAAAAAGGAGTAAGTATGAAAATTTTTAATACTAAAATATGGGGGGGGGATCTTCACATTAAGCTGTCAGAATAAATATCGTTGCAATTTACAGAAATTAAACAGGAGAACAAGATTAAGCTTTATTTTATTTCACAAAAAATACGGCATCTTTAATTGTTCAGGTCGAAAAAATCTTTAAAACTCTGAATTTTCCCAAAATAATAAATTAACTGAGTAAAAAACAGCTTATGAACACTACTGGCTAGCTGATGGCTTGGCATTTAAACAAATACAAGCTAAACTGTATTACAACAGGCAAATAAAGTGATACTCATTGTTTTCACAAAACAGACATGGTTTAGAAGTTAGTTTCCAAAATATGTTACTAATTTTTGTTTATGTGGACATTTTTTTAAAAAATTATTTTGAATTAAAGGCTTTCTGGTAACTAGTCAAGAAGTTTTACAATTCACGCAGTAAATTATATAACTTTGGCAAAATTGGCAGCTATGCCACTCATTTCAAAATATTTCAACTAGCAGCTACTTGACTATACACAGTGCATTAGAAAGCTGCTTATTTTTGGACTGCTATACTATTAATTATTTGTGGTTTTAGTGGGAAAGCAGGGAGATATCATTTCTTATGCATTTAGACAGCTTCATTTTTTAAAAAAATTATTTTTTAAGACATTAAAAAAAATTAAATGGTATCTAACACTAGGAATCAAAGATGTGGAAACAATGATGTGGAAGAAAAGAAACTTTACCTGAAATAAAATACACAACGAAACAGCATTTTCAGTGTTCTCCACCAACCAACCTGAGGATGCTACATCTGAAACTAATGCAACTACGTTAGCTAATACAGGCCCCAAATGCAGATAATATATGCCGAGCACGTGCGGTCAAATGCACTAAGGTACTTCCAAGTTTCAGCTATAAAACTGAAGACAGCACTCAATCCTATTCCTCACAGGCTCAAATGCCCACAGTCATGAAGTTACGAGTAGGATGGAATTCAGCACAGGACTGAGAAGACACCTCCAATATTGCAATATTTATTCACTAGGGCTAGCTGAATTACCCTAACTAGGTACTACTTTTACCCTGGGTTGTACAGACATACATTTTAAAACAAGAGTCAAATCCAACAAAAAACAGCAAATGCTCTTGAAATTCAAGGAGAAGGGGAACATAGATTTTATTCTAAATTTGGCAAGGTACTGCCCAGCCATCATTTAATGAAGCTGAGCTTGACAAAGCCAAGAGGACAGGCATGGGGAAGCCCACAGTCTGAGCAGCACCAGCAGCTCCCGAGGTCCCACTGGGAGGGCTGGATGCAGCCCAGAGAACCTGTGCAAAGGGATTTACTGCAGGTGCATGGGGCAGGCTGTCAAAAAATAGAGAATAATTTTAAGATTTGAGCGTACAAACAGGAGGGGGATCATCTTTTTAAAAGGGTAGAAAATGGCAGGACAAGGGGGAACGGATTGAAGCTGAAGGAAGGAAGGTTTAAATTAGATATTAGGGGGAAGTTTTTTACAGAGAGAGTGGTGAGGTGCTGGAACAGGCTGCCCAGAGAGGGGGCGGATGCCCCATGCCTGGAGGTGTTCAAGGCCAGGTTGGACGGGGCCCTGGGCAACCTTGTGTAGATCCAGGCCTGGAGGTTGGTGTCCCTGCCTGTTGCAGGGGGGTTGGGACTCTTCGATCCTTGGGGGCCCTTCCCACCCAGACCTTTCTATGATTCTATGATAGGAAAAAAAAAAAAATGAGGAGTTCTGGATGGTGAGATGTTTGGGATAAAAGGGACAGATTACTCTAAACTCTGAGAAAAGTTATAGAAACGAGAATTTTCTGAGCCACTCGGATTTGGAGAGAGGAACATACTTCTTGCTTTCTGCTCCTACACAGGCTTCTCAGCTCCATCCCGCTCTCTTACTCACAACCTTCACATGTTGCATAATTATTTCCTAGTGCCTTTCTAAACAGGTAAAGATAAAATGGATTAAACTGGAAAAATACCACTAAAATAGAAACTTATTGTAAATTCATATTTAGACTAAGAACTATGATGTTTTGGCCAAACAAGATCAAAATTAGATGATCTGTACCTGGCAATGTTTAGGTCTCTTCCTATTACCTGACGTCAATGACGCATCAGGACATGCCTCATTTGCTAAAGCATAGCAGATTCATCTTAACGGCAATAAAACATCAAGACTGCCAAATTATGCAACGCTCAAAAAGGCTCCTGAAATTATTACTCCCTGTATTTGTAAATAGTCAGTTTAAGCAAACAGTTATCCAGTAACGGCCTTTTGCCCACTGTTGACTCTACTCTTCAGATTTCAAACTACCACCCTATCAGTTTTTTCTGGACAGCAGCCTTTTCAGGAGGCCTCGTGTATTGCTGCTAATCAGCCTCTTCTAGCCAGTCTGCGTATGGGAACAGTTTACTACTTCTTTGTGAGTAATTCACTGGCAGCATAAGTAAAGCTGAACAGCTTAGCCTTCTTCTCAAGCCTTTGCTTTTAATAAATAAATAAATAAATAAAATCTCTTATTACCCACCAGTAATCAGAAATCTAAGCTGGGTACCCTCTCACTTTTCCCAAGTTTCATATTCGTGGATGAACCCAAGGCCCAGATATTGCAGCTTATTCATTTACATAGTAAAAATCCTGATTAGTCTTGTTCTAAATTTAAATAAGGCACTCACCTACCCTTTAATAAGTATAGCTTCTGAGCACAAAGCCTGTCACTAGAATGACGCTAGTTTTGCTCTCCAGAAATACATTCTATCTTGTTTCAGTAAAGTTCCTTAATTTTGCTTTCATGGACTTATTTTATCTTTGTTAATTACCAAATCGTCTCTCTTGCATTTGCTTCCCAAGTCATCAGCTTTGTCAGCTACTTGACTCCATCCATAATGATGAAACTTTTTCTAATGCCAAATTCCACACTTGCAAATTCACCAAACTCCCAGACACCGTCCCAGATGTCATTTCTGAATTTCTCCAGGTGAACAGCCCTTAAATGCTCTGCTTAGTCACAGGACCTGTAATTTTCTGTTCATTCTTCCTGGAAGAATCTCAAGGTCATTGTTTATCTCATTAAATCTCACCTCTCATTAAATGTCAAAAAAATGTTTGAAGCACAAATATTGCTATAATTCAAAGGAACAGAAGATTCTTGTCACAGACTGTATATAACCACCCTATGCATATAGCCCTTTCTCCTGGCATCTAAAGGTAGCACTTTGTCAGCTTTCTTTCTGGCATTGACTGTTCATGGATGACATATGGGACAATTTTCTTCCATCTGCCAGCAGCAGGGATCCTATAATTTGTTGTGCTACTTTTTACAATAACCAGTTTTGCACCTTTAGCATATACTGTTTGAGAGCACATCAAACATACCATTTTATCAGCAGTGCCTGTCCTCTTAAAGATGCAAGACACTTACTTACACTAAGAGCATGCCACCATCATCAAATGGAAGTCCCAAGACCAGCATTGCTCTCCCACTGAAAGGCACATTTGAACATCTAATTGTTCGTATGTCAACCAACACTAGCTCTGAAACGGTTTCCCACTGTTTAAAACTGTAAGGAAGCTTGTAGTGCTTTCATTCTCATCATACCATACCAAGACGGGTCATTCTTTCATTTCACTTTTCACAAATTTTATTACGTGCTCTTTACTTCAAAGGAGCCTTTTATTGTAGTCTGAGTGAATATGCATTTTAAAGTGATCCTGCTCTGCTTCCACTAAAATGATCAAGCTCAGCCACCTTAGTATAAAATCCTGGCTGTCATTTGCAATTTTTTTTCCATAGCTCAAAATAACTTATTTTTTTACTGTAGCAATATAAATTTTGAGCATCTCACACTCAAACTTATTGTTCTCCATGTAAAATACCACTCTTCATTGCAAATCCATTTACACGAAGCAAAACCTTAAACACAAGTAGCAAAACTGGCAGTAACATGATCTAAGCATATGCTAAAACATGCACTGAAGACTTGTGCATGGCAAGTAAAGCCTCAGGAATACATCATAAGCTCTAGTGAATCCTATATTTTAAAGTTTGATTACTCCCAGGAAGACATTACTCAGTCCTTCACTCCATTTGTCAGGTTTTTGGTAGTTTTCTTTTTAATTGACAGCATTTGCATGACACTTTAGAAGTTTGTACACTGTCCACAATGATGGGCTTTCAATTCTAGCTATGGGCATAAAACAATTGCCACAGCTAGTACCGGCAGGAAAAGTGTGGTTTTGCATGTACTTCTGTGTTTCATTAAGCATAAGACATTGCCTGTTAATTCTAAAAATTCTCTACATCTCATGACTTATGTTTCAAACATAGAATGCAGTACATTAATAGCTGACATACCTGCTCCTTGGAAGAAACATCGATTCTTTAATGAAGACTGAACCAGACAGCAGGATATACCAACAGGTGCCAATATCGTCAGGACTGGAATAAATAAGAGAGGACACAGTTTAAGAAACCTGATTCAAGTTACTGATAACACTGATGTTCTTTGTACTGCAAATTCAGTAAAGAGGCAAAAATGCTCAAAATTATGGAAGAAAGCCACAATCATTTACGAAACAATTCCGTCAAACTATTTCTAAATTCCACCTGCAAAAATATATTTTATTAGGATGTCTCATTTCATTTACTTCACTTTTTTAAAAGCACATATCTATCCATTTGGTAACAGCACAAATCCAATGAAACGTAATTGAAAGTGATTACAATGAAGTCAAGCTACAGGAAATGTTGTCTTGTATTCTGTTGAATCCATTACTTTCCTCTTGCTGAAGAGAAATGTATATAGCACCTTACCCTCTATAAATAACTAGAATTGGGACAGGAAGCCTTATCTCCTTCTTCACCCTTTCTTCAAGACAGAAATTTGCCTTTCAGCATCAGGCTGCCTTCCCACAAGGTAAGGGAGCATTGGATACATTTGCAGATGGTAAACCTACATCAGATTTGTTAGTCAACTTTATCTGCTGCTACTATGCTACTATTCTACTGTAGATTCAAATCCTGCTCCTTGAGTAATACAAAATCCTTTTCATAGGTTTAGACTCTTCTTGGATAAGTTCAAATAATGTTTAAACAGGAAAATAAAATAGCTTAAGGACACTAGGAACAGCTGCAGTAGAAGTCTTGTGTAATTTTGACAGTCAACACTGAGAATCTGTACTTTACTTCAGTTTTCACCACTGCTTCTTCCAAAGAAACTCATTAACTGGATTCAAGTATACCGTTATGAACTGCACAAGCATTCTTATCTGAAAACCACATCCCTAGTGACGCTAAGAGATGTAGATTACTTCATCTGCAGCACCTTCATTTTTTTAAATTACATGTCTCATGTCTTTAGCAATAATTAGTTCTAACTTCCAGCAAGAACAGCCCACATCTTTTAATGATTATGACAGCATAGTATTAAAACCCAATCTTAAATCTAAGTAGCCTACGTACACATTAGCAGCGCATTTTTCATTTGAAGAACTTCAATTTAAGAAGTGCCCACACAGCGGAGTCCTCAAAACCCCCAAATGAGGGCCATTTCCTCAGCACTCACTGTATTACACTTCCTAAAAGGAAAGCTGAAGTTAGAGTGAGGGAGCTGGCCTAAAACAGACGAGGGCAAAACAGCAAACCATCCGATCTAAAAACGTGCTCTGTTTCCATTTTGCACTGTATGATATAACCATGAGAGAAGGGGCAAACATCAGAAACAAAGAATTAACAGAGGAAACTGAGGGCACAATCTATGACCAAGAACACAAGAACTAAGATGACGCTGCCTGTATTTCTGTTCTACCAGCCTGTGACCAGACCAGTGAAGCCACACTGGTCAGCCACACGCACCACTAGACTTAACATCTACAAAATGAAGACTTCAGGAAATCCTTCTTTATACTGACAAACAATAGAAGATGAAGCGATAACGTGGCGTTATAGCTAAAACAACAAACCACTTCGATTTCCATAGCTGAAGTGCACCAAGCTGCCTTTTCTGAATGCCTGCTTCTCACACAGATCTGTACTGCCCTCAAACTTGCTAGTCTAGACAAATCATTGTACATAAGTACAGAGAACCAGGTTAAAAAACTCAAGAAAACCACCACTTAGAAAATACTGTTCTAAACACAGGTGCAAGTTTATGGTTTTAAGTCACACATCTACAAACACTCTTCCCCCTCAATGAGTCCTAAGCTGACAGGCATAGAGCCAGCATTGCTGCTGAACTGCAAGTCTGCTGGGGTTTTTGTTGTTTCTGTTTTCTTAATAGATGCCAGTCTAAATACAAACAATCTGCACTAATTAGCATGGTTGAAAGTTTCTAAAAGAGTCATTTTCAGCAAGGGCTGTTAGACCGAGTGATTGCCCAAGTTACTGGGAAGTAACTCCATCAGGGTGCCAATGATAGTTTTCCCATATGGATTGCAGTACGCTGTATAGGAATTTTTTGGGGGGAGGGGGGGCCGAGTATCCCCCTTTTTGTAAAAATTGGCAGTTTGACTACTTATAAAAGCGTAGTCTGACAGAAAAGAACCTCACCTGGAGTCACAGGCTTTATGACTCTAAAGCAAAAGTAACCTGGAAGACCTGTTTACACTTCTACAGAAAGTCATTTCCAATGATAAATTAATAGAAAAAAGAATTTAAAAAAAGTATTTAAACCAATAGTAAAGTATTTTAACTTTTGCAAATCTAGTAATACACAAGCTTCCCCCTCCCCCCTTTAATTGCCGATGAACTATTTTAAGTCCTTCTGTCAAACCACCTATTTGTAAGGGGCTTTAGCTATCTTTCCTCATTGGAGATCTTTACCTCCAAAGAGAAAGGCAGCCACTGGCTTTCACAAGCATCAGTCAATATGTTCAATATTCAAATTCATCTTAATGCTACTTTTGAATCTCCCTTGGAATCATTTAACGAACAGCTATAGTGATTATACATTTAACTGCAGTGGTTTAAGTTTTTCTTATTTGATCACATACAGCATGACTTTTCACTCAGTTAAACACCCAGCTCAGTTTTTATCTTTTTTTGCCAGTTCAGGGGTTTATCCACTTTCCCTGCAAGTTAATTCTTAAGCAGCTGTTGTTCCTTCTCACTTATCTGTCACGAACACCATACTTTATCCACTTTATATGTAACCAAAAGAAGCATCTGTTCATTTGACAGCTGAAAGTGCTGATAAAAAAAAAAGTTAAATCAAACTTTAGGAATGCCATCTGATTGGGTTTGTTATCCTTTTGCTTTATATGTATTTTGATAATTGTTTTTATGTTTATCAGTTATGTTTGAGACTTTCTAAGCTCTAAGGTACCTGCATCATGTAGTGCAAAACACACGCTCTACTGTACTAACTCCTTAATTATCTAAATAAATTTTTAAAAATCTTCAATATTACTGTGTCACAGTAGTGAAAGGTTACTACAGAACATGTCTGTATTCAAGGTATATCTTCCCCAAAATACACAGTATATTCTTTCAATTTTTCATTTCTATCCAAAACATCATAAATATTTCCAAGACGGTCTTCAAGAGCAAAGAACACTGAAGGACTTTCATTTTCTTCAACCCTATAGCTACTAGTGTCTTAACATAGTCTTGAACAAAACATCTTAAAAAACCCACACATATAGCAAATACATTCCTTCCCCTAAAAGACACATGCTTCCCTCCAAATAAAAAACGGACAAATCAAAGACTGATCTATTCCTTTCGTAAGAAAATGTATTTAACTCTTGCACTTCTCAACACTTGCTACACTTTCAGTAGTTTAGAATTAAGCCTCAGAGCCATTTGGCAGACAGCTTTTGCTAGACAGTGCTGTTACACAAACCATATGCAACGCTTTCGTTTTAAGGATCCTGGGCTTTCCACAATCCTATTCAAACATCAGGTGGCTTTCAATCAAGTTTCCACATTTCCTGTACTATGCCTGACATTTGTTCATCAACAATGCATTTGCTTTCTTCAGGACTTTTGTGCCTGTGATGAACAACAGAAGGAACTAGAGAAGGAGCCTATACTGAACTACAAAAGCATTTTTTTAAGCCACCATTTTACCCAACGTAGACAATTCACAATTGAAACATTTTCTTTGCAGTCACATTTTACACTTTGTTTTTCAACATCAAAATTGAATTCCAGAGAATAAATCTAAGCCTAATTATGGAGCTTTCTTTCCCTGCTAGAATACTGCCTACCACTGGCGGTATCCAGAAACTATATTTGTCATCCTAAGGATATTTCTTCTGTCAAAGAGATGACAACAAATTGTGATAAAAAGGGTTCTTTTGTAGATAGGACACATCCCTGACTGGGTTTGCAGGAGGGCATTAAGTGTATGTAAACTCTTCATCCAGAATTAGCTGAAACAGAATAGATGCTGATGATTTCCCCTTAAAGGCATCCTTTGAACAATATTTGGTTGTTTCAGTCTGGGGACAGTTGAGGGTCCAGTAGCACCTGTCAGTCAAGCCGATGTATAAAGGAAAGACCTTTGCTTGGGTAAGATCTTTTCAATGACGAGTTTTGTAAGAGTGCCAGCGCTGTTCAACCAGCCACCACAACTAAAGAAGCAGCTGTCAGACACCAGGAAACTGGAAAGAGCAATGAACGAGTCACATCAGGCTGAAAGCAAAGCCCACCCAACCAGGCAAACAGTACTTTACCTAGCTTTGAGTTCCTCTCCCCTCCCTCCCCCAACTCTTGCAAGGCTGCATGCACAGCAGGAGTGGAAATACTTGAAATCAGAAGTTATTGACATGTGTTATACGTTTCCAAGCAGGCATTCACGGATCTTCTTTGCAGGCAAGAAATTACCTGTTGGCCTTGAGTGATGGAGTACATTGTTTCAAATATGTAAGACTGGTGGGGGTTTCTTGGAGCCGTTTAGTTTTTGATTGTTTCTTTTTCCACCTCATCTACTGTTCTGGGTATTCATCTGGATGAAACTCAGGGCTGTTAAAGTTATATTGCCTACTAAATGCAGCACAGCTATTCACTTCCCCAAGTTTCTTAGTAATAAATCTTGTTTTCTGTAAGTAAGATGGCACAGGCAATTTATCCTGCAGAGAATCAGAACTAAGTCAACCCAGAAGTCACACATTAAGGGTCAGTCAGAAGAACAAAATCAATACATGTAGTCCTTCTGTCTTGGCTCTATTAAAGCCAACAAAAGCCTCAACGAAACCTTGGTGACACAAACTTCCATCCATCCTTTACAGAACCAACAGGTCTATGACCAGATTCAAGAAATTGTAACTTGTGTTAGCACACTAGGATTAGACTAATGCCCTTATGCATTCAAAGGATTTGACTGTCGTGCAAAGAGCCTAAATCTTAAGAGTAAGAAGCAAAAGAGCAAGAGATCTTTAACAGAAGACAGGATTTGTATTCTGTGAAGACAACAACAAAAGGACTTGGGTAAGGAGATCTAACATTATTGTCTTATAACTACTACGATAGAGCTACCTACTGTTAAAGTTTTCAAAATACTCAAGTTCTAGCAGCAGTTTTAGAGTGGTACAAAACTGAAAGCCAATACCAAAACAGTCACCAATGAGCAGACTTTCTTCATGGTGTCCAGTTGTACAAAATCTAACTAAAGCTTCTTTAAATCTTGACTCTAATATTATAGCACTTCTAAGAGCAGGGGATTTCCTGAGGAATCTATATTTAATTTCCCAGAATGCAAGGCAGCATACTTCATGGGAATTTGGGAGCCAGGAATGGAAATCCAGAGACTGGATTGCAATACCTTCCCATTACATTTTCCTCCCTGGTTTCCTTGACACAGTTGTTTTACGCAACTACAACCTGCAGCCAGACAGCACCCTTCTCCACTTTGAAAATGACGCAAAATTGAAGACAGAACTTTGCAAAGTAACTTCACAGCTGTCACTAACTGTTCAGTTTGGATACGTCAGTTCTGTAATTATGCAATAGTCTATGATGACATCACCAGCTGTCACCACTGATAAGGTTAGACAGTATTTTCAGACTTCATCTTCACATCATCTAGCTTCTAGCTGAATACGACTGTTCTTTGAGACCTCAGAGGTACTCAAAGTTCAAAAATCAGTGTTTATAAAGCTCCAGACTGCCAAGAACCAAGAAATTTGCAGGCTCTCTCTGAGCCTTCAGCATTTGTATTCAACTCTTCATGCTGTGAACTATTTATTCCACTGGAAGGGGCAGCTTCTTATTCCCAGATCCCCAACTAGCTACTTACATACTACTCAAAACTGAAGTTTTATTTCCTACTTAAAATTATTTTACTTTATTTCAAGCAATCTGTAGCACTTGTACACTGGGTTTGTAACTCTAAATAGGAATCAATATTAACAGTGTATCAAAAAAACATGCACAGAAAAAAAAACTTGTTTTAGTACATGTTCCATTCTGAAGGGCATCAGTCTCCAGTAGCACAGGTGTTCAAATTTTAGCTTTCAGATTTCCTGTATCACATAAGATGCTGAAAAACCTTCCAAAATATTCAGCCACAATAAAGATTTAAATCACCCTGCTGAAAGACCCAATAAATTTCAAATATCCACTCCTTATCCTTTAAAACTTCTTTACAAATAGCTATATTTTACCCACAGCAATCCATTTACGTCTCATTCTCAACAAGATGAGATGTAGGACTACTAAAACCTCTGGAATAATGAACCATATTAAGCACATGCTGACTTCTGTGCATTTGGCGGGATAATGATCGTAAGTATGTACAGTGGCAAGAGCTTGCAGTCTTCGTGCTGGCTGCTGTCAAACATGCTTTAATCCTGTCAAATAAGACATTACTTCAGTGCAAAATTCAGCACCTGCACTAAATAGAAAATGCTAAATAGAATTCTTTGCTGCTCTGACGGCCTTCTGGTCACTGGTTTCTCAGTCAACTCCTTTAAGACAGTATTTGGAAAAAGCTAAGCAGCATACAGGTCTCAAAGGAAACAAGCATGGAAATGGCTTCCATATAATTACTGCTTAATATTCCTTTTACAGGAGATGCATCTATCCTGAGACCTAAGCAACAGAGGTGTCATTCTCCCTCCAACACTGGACTGAACGGTCCAGCAACAACAGATATTGGAAGGACCACTAACATAAGTCAAACATCAGCATCCAGGATTGCTTTCCAATTCAGAGGTATTTTCCAAGATAGTTCATAAGTAGAACAATTTCTTGGTTGTGAAAGAGCTAATCAGAATTATTGTCTCCATAAATCATTAAAATTCCAACCACTAAAGGATTCATTCAAGATTTACATTTAAATTGGATATAGTACCATTCCTACAAGCTATAATATTTGTAACTATTTTGATAAAGGAACTTACATTACAAACCAAGATGTACCTAGCAGATTACATTTTCATGAAAATGTATACTCAGTGTTGTTAAAAGTTGAATAAATTTTAGAACGGAAACACAGAGTAATTCAGAACAGACATCGCTCATGCTCCCAGATCTCCACTTGAGAGGAACAGAAACAATGAAAATTTGACATGTCAGAACTGGGACCTCTTTCAGGCATTTAAGTATTACACAAGAAGAAATTAGAAAGAACATTGCTCTGCCAGCTTATGCTCCATAGGATATTGTTTCAGCAGATTAATCTGTCTGTTTCTCTTTGTTCATTTTAGTTATCCTCTGTATACTGAAAGCTATAGGTAGTTTACCATTTAACTGAAAAAAACTCTGCCACAATTAGACATTAGCCCTGAAGTGCCTTGGGATGTCAAACATGTCTTTAACAATCCTCTCAGGTAGACATCTCATTGCCTGAAGATCCTGCTCATTATCACTGTATTACTGTAACATTCAGAATAATCAGAAAACCGTTTACTCACATTGTCAGCACTGTCTATAACCCTCCTTAATAACCTAGTTAAGCAGTTACGTGACATCTGCCAGAGCATTTTAGATGCTCTTGATGACATCAAGAGGTACATCCCGAACACAGAAGCAAAAGAGATTGGGTACTTAATGCATCAGTTACACACAAGCTTCAAATACTTTTTTTTTTTTAATGAACACATTAAAGTCACATTTATTCTTACTCCTAATCTTCACTCTAAATATAAGAAAAAGTTAAAATATATCCAGTAATAAAACTGATAACTCAGAACTTAGAACTGCTAATTTTCACTAAAGGGGCATCTTAAAGTGCATATTTCAACTCATGTCCATGATCATCTTTTATTAATGAACACAAGATGAAAACTGGTGTCTTAGCTCTTGGCAGCAACAGTGGGAAATAAAGAAGGAACCGCAGGAAGCAATTTCTCAGTATTCATGAAAATAAACAAATCAGAAGTTTTTCTTTAGTGTGTTGTATTTATTTGTATTCTTTTCCACGTCTGAAATAAAATCAGTAAAATAAAACAGAAAATTCAGTCAAATCAAAGATTACTGCAGTGTCAGTAATGACTGTTAGCCTAAGGCAGCTGATTAAACAGGCAATCAATAAATACACTATGAAAATATACATATGCAAGCTAACTGACCTATTGTCATTGAAGTATTGATATTAGACTTGTACAGTGAATTAGCCTTTGATATCAGAAGAGAAATTCAGAATGAAAAAGTTAGCCTCCTAAATCATCAGGAGAACAATACCAGAAGTAATAAATCTTGCGTCCAAAATACTCTGAGGTCAATCAAGACATGCTATTAAATCTTAAACCCTTCTAATATTTCTCCAAAATCAAAGCTTTTATTCTCAAAATTACAATAAAAACATGACAGGTTTTAGTGAAACATTTACAGTAAACAAAGTGCACGTTAAAATCCCCTCAAAAGACCCCTTACTCTTCATTCAAAGTAGTCTCAAAATCGGGTCAAACGGTAACACAGAAATTTGGAACTGGCTCTGCAAAGCCAACTGACTATGCAAAGCCAACTGACTAACATTGATCATTAACACTATTGAGAAGCCTTGATTCGTCTCTGCTTATACAGAGACGGCTGCCAAGCCTTGACTGTATTTGTTTTAATGATACACATTGCCCAAGAAATTCCCCACAGAAATTGTATCCACAACACAACGTATAAATTCAGGTTCCTGATTTACTGCAGTGCAGAACTGGCAGTATCCCAACACTACTTTGGCAACTGCTCGACTATCAGAAGGTGCAATACACCTTTAGGAATACTTTAAGGAGAGAGAGGACAGCCCTGCTGCAGCAGTTCTTTGCATTATTAAATATGCTGCTGCGTGACTTCCACAGAAACCCATGGATGCACAAGCAGAATGAATATCTCCTGCAGAGGTCTACCTGAAAATTAGGGTGCTGACCCGAAGAGGTGCTACAAAAAGACATATTCCGAGTTTACAGTTTATTCAGAGTATTTTAAATCATTTTCTAAGTGTCTCATATTTCTACAAAACCAGGAAGAAATCCTTTATGAGGTGCTCTGAAGCCAAGAATATTCATTAAACAAAGACAGTAAACACAGATATTTGACCCAAGCCTCCATTAAGAGGTGCATCCTGTCCAAAAATCAGAAATTTTGGTTAAAAGTAAAAGAATATAAGAGAATAATTTTACTGATAACTCAGAATATCACTAGTGGGAACATTAGCTTGATCCTCATACTCTTCTCTAGCAATTTGTTTCTTCAATGTTTTAGGTTTTAAGTTTATACCTACAAGATATAAACTCGTTTTTGTCACACTTCATTGCACAATTAAGTCAGGCTATGCAGAAACACACAGCAACTACGACATCACTTTTTGTTTTGTACGCACTGCTTCTGTCCTCCAGAGGGTCTTCGGGGCAATGCGCTACTGAGAAAGAATCATGAATTTGCTAAATGTCACTTTTATTGTAGGACTTAAGGTTTGACCCTCAGATTCCCACTCTTAAAGACTAGTCATAGATCTGTCCTCGTGCAGAACTACCATATATTAATGATATAACCCTGCAGCTGCAAATAAAACTACAACTTAGCTGCCTGGGTAAAACACACCCAGATGCTTTACAGCTGCATTCAAAATCCCTACTCGACTTCTTGTGCCATGCACGATACATGGACATACGACAGCTCATCTCCTCCCTGGGAAGAGCATCCTCCTGAGGAAGCTCTGCAAGTTCCCTGCCAGTCGCTGCCCCAGTGCCTTCGGGTGATCCTCAAGCACAACCTGTCCCAAAACGATGCAAAGCCAATGCCCTCCAGTATTTTTCAGACATTCTGCTCTACCTCATGAAAGATGCTAACATTTACATCTAAGAAAACCATAAGTATTTTAGTAGCAACCAAAAAGCCATGCCCCTTTATTTCCTTTAATGATTTCATTCATTTCAGGCTCCAGCGGCTGGGCCAAGCCATCACAGCTAGTCCAGAACGAGTATTTCAGGACTCACAATTTGCCACAGTGATGTAACTCAAAAAACTTGGCTAAGACTGGAGAGTGATATTACAGCAACTGGTCCTGAGAATTTAGTTCTAAACATGGAAATATCCCAAAAGACCAGTTGAAATGATGTATCTTTATCCTTTTTGTAGCCTTCTCCACTCATCATCGTGTCCAATATAAGCACTACATTCTTAGCAGAAGTGGATGGTTTTCACCCCATACTGTATGACAAGTGGAAAATGAGTAAGAATGTAACAGAAAACATAATTGTACAAATACAAGTATTTATTATGCATTCCGCCTACCATAGTAATTTAGAAACTAAGAGATCGCTAGTTCTCATTTCAGCTGCGGACATTCTCTGTAGTGATAATTCAACTTTACTCATAACATTTTTTTCTCTCTCATCTCTACTTTAAATGGATGTCTTCTACTTTCGTTTCACACAACAGTCCTCTGAAAACACAGAATTTTATGACAGCACAGAAGGCTGCACAACTGATTGACTTAAAAGCACACAAACATGTTGACATTGGACAAGAGCTTTTTCTAACCACAGACATTAACATGGTAAAATTCCATTCAAGATGTCCAAGAGATAACTACTCATCTTTAAACATTTGTCCTTTTCTAAGAATCAATGCAATCAAACTAACTAGCATACGACTAAAATGCTACATACTGAGAAATTTATTACTGGTGAGAGCTTAAACCCAAAATACCCATCTTGCAATCGTCTCAGAAGGGACGTGTGGGAGGTAGGAGCATACATGCTATCAGGCTTTCGTTAGAAGGTTCTCTAAAAAACTAAACCACACTTTACAATAACTTGAGTTGGAGTTTCCTTTGTATTCTTTAAAAATATTGTAAGCACAGCAAAGTTAGTTCCAGGTTCAACTGGCCCGAAACTAAGGGGAATATGTTCACAAGAACACGTTACGCTACAGCATGGCAATTCAGAAACACGTGAGGTTTTATTATCAAGTGTCTTTGGACAGCAGGTCACCAAAACTTAAAATATTTTCTGCCAATCTAGTATCTTTAGAGAAGAAAATAAGGGAAGCTTAAAGACATACAAAACTTTGTTACAGAAAGAGTAAGCCAAACACCACAGATGCATACAGACAGAAATATCAAACAGCATGGCTGAAAACCACGTACAGCCCCAGTATGACTAAGGAGGGGAAAAAGGAGGTGCTTCTTTTATTGAAGACATATTCATTCACTTAAAAGGAAAACATTTATTGCCAAGGATCCCTCTCTGCCATCATTGCAAACATTTAAATTCTGATCTGAAAAATTTTGTTCAACTGTCTAGAGGTATACACACACTCTACAAATCTGCTAAAACTTTTCCTTCCAAAGAAAATGCTACTTAAAACCTTACTATTGGAAATGTCAAGAATGTCTATTATGCAGATATAAAAAAAACCACCCTGTATTTTTTCTTTGAACTACTGATAAAAATATATTTCAACTGAACAAACTATTTTGAAACGGGATCGTTAAGTAGATTTGAAAAAAGGTAGCAGGTAAAAAAAAAAAGTCAGGTATGTGTGTCAAGTAAACCTCAGTTCTGAAATTTTGCCTTGCAGGTTTTAAGTCCTTTTATCATTAACTTCCCATCAAATGAAAGCAGTAGGATGACTGGCAAATGAAGAATAACTTGAGCTGAACTGCCACTTCCAATAACCCAGTTTCCATTTAAACAGCGAGATGGCCGTAGGGTTTGAGAATTTGTCACTACCGTGTACACCCGCTGATAGTAAAGTAAATGCAGATGAGATGAGCCAATTTTAAACAACGTGCTCCATTTTATCCCTCTGGCCATTAAAAAAAAAAAAATCTATAGAGATACTATGAAAATTAAGAACTTTTTTTAAAAAAAAAAATGGAAGGTAAGAAAGTTAGTGTTTATACTGAATGCAGATAATTATTTTCAGAATTGCATATATCCAATATAAATATACCTTTTTGTCAGTACAGCAGGTATGAACAAAATTTTCACAATGAAAAAAATTTGAGCTAATAAACAGAACAACTGTATTAGTTTTCATGTTGGCATTTATGGATAAAGATTTAGCTTATCTGCATTGAGACAAAGTTGTGCCTCGGGGAGGTCACACACACAGGTCAATTAACGGCTCCAACAGTTGCAGCTATTATAATAGATTTTTCTAATGAACACAGAAGATTAGCACCCAATTTCAGATTTCAATGCAAGTCATACCATCACTGGGGGGGACAGGGAGGAAGCTGTAACAGAGTTCAGATTTAAATCTTTTGTAAAACCTTAGGCTTCATGACCAAAATAAGACCTCCAAGCGATAAATTCTGGCACGTTCAATAAAAAGCAACCAGGTTGTATGCTCCAAGCTCATTTTCTATAGCTCATAGCTGAGTGGATTGATTGTAACCTGGCTATCACATTGCTTCTCTCCTGTAGTACTAAGATTTTTTTTCAAACATGTATATTGTAAAATCGGAATGCTGTTTTTTGAAGAATACATCTCCAATACATATGCTGAAGTTGTGAAACAAAAAAAGTTTATTACCATAAAAATAGAATATTGAAATTAGACTGCAAGTTCCATAGGATTTTCTTACCAACCAGATCTCAAATTGTTCATTAAAATAAAATGTAAAACTACAACTTAAAGTAACAGAACGTATATTTCTGGCTTCAAGATACTGAATTTTAAATATTTTTTTTAAATAAAAAAAAATTAGTGTAAACTTTCAGGTTTAGCCCATTAAACATTAAATCAGAGATGTGAAATGCTAGAGCAAACACATTTTGCACTAGCATCTATATCTAGCAACTGCCAAACTGCCTATTAAATCTCCTGAATAAATCATGGGGAAAAAAACGTCAAGAAGTAAGTAAATAGGAATGACAGGCAAACAACCAAAGTGAAGATGAAGTCACATGAAAGGAATGACAAAGGAAATCAGTGCAAAAGAATGGCAAAAAGCACTTCAAGTTAACCCAGATTTCACAATTTTCTGTTTGTGCATTGTATTTTCTCAGGCACATATTTCCTGGTAACTTTTGCCTACCTTGAAAGATTATATTGGTCTAATTAAAATTATCTATCCACCTATAGATATTGACCTTGTGCATTTTCTATACATAAGTGATTACTGGGTTTTATTAGACATTAATTTAACTTTGCTGAATGGTCAAGGTTTAGCATTAGGGCTTATGTAAGCACATCTTCCTGATGGTCAACATCGGAAAAAAAAAATACGTATAAAATAAGGCATATAGGTGAATTCTTTGTATGCACAAACATTCAAGTCATACCAGACAACCCAGAAAATCTGGTTTAGCCGCAGTAAGTGAAAAATCTGATATAACTTTTGTTTTAGTAAGTTGCTTGCATAAACGAAGCAATTGCAATCCTCAGATCTCTGCCGTAGATCTGGACTGACATTAGATCACATCCCTGCTAATTATAAGCCACATTGGATATGTTGATTTGGCACCTCTGGCATGAAAAGCTGGTCGCTACTACTTCGACAAAATTGATGTGAGACTAAATGACAACTTATTCTAATGCAAAGACATCCCACATATATAATCTCACTGGTTACAAAAATTAATACAACACACTTCACCAAGCAAGAGTCACCGTTAGCCCCCTCCCTGGCACCAGCAAATTTCTCCACTGTTTGACAATGAAAACAAAGAGGCTCATTTATGTTTACAAACTGTGTGCTGGGTGAGGGAGTTGGCATTAAAGGCTGTTCTTAACACACTCTTGAATGAATTAATTCTTTGAACATACAAAAGGAAGCAGAAATACTTACTAGTACAGAACTTCATTTGCTTCATGCCTTTCATATCTAACAGTTTCACACATCAGTCTGAAAGAGAAGGAAATAAGTCATTTTTAATTACAATTCCTATCAGTTTCACAAAGTCTTCACTTTCTGAAGTTAGTCAGCATTTCCACATTTGCCTTCAGCACTTGCCGAAACTAACCATCAAGTTAAAGCTAAGCTGATTTTTAATTTAAGAGAACAAATTGTTAAATCTAAGCATTGAAGTTATTAGTACATCCAAGATCAGATTTGATTTAGGACACTAAATCAAGATGTAATTGCTCCCATAAAAAAAAAAAAAAATCTGTAAAATGGGTAGAATGATAATACTGATCTCATTTCATAAAGTGATCTGATAAAAGTAAGTAGCTTTATAAGGAAACAATTCAGAATTTTACAAAAGGATGGAAATTTATGATATGCAACACTAATTAGAGATACTGTGATATAAAAGCTGCTCCCTTTTTCATGTTAGGCCCAATAGATAAAACAGGAAATTATGTTGCATGGTAAATCGATGCTTCTCATTTTGCTAAAATTCAGCAACTTAGAAATTACCATGAGGTTTTAATGCTGAAATCCCAAGGGGCTCAAAGTGGAAAGAATTTCCTGCAGGAAAATCCTCTGTCTAGAGGGGAGGATTAAAGCACTTTCGCATTCACTGCCTTCTTGACAAATGTGGCATAATAGAGAGAACTATAATAGAACTTGCCATGTATTAGGAAATGCAATGTTAACTTGGTGTAAAAAATCAACATGCCATTTCTGTCTATTGTCTTAAGGAAATGGACCCTGTAAATTACTGGGAGGGTGGGAAAGAAACAAACCCCACCGCCTCCCGTGGGCTTTCTATGGCTCTGAAGCAGACTGCAAACACCAAGGCTACTTGACAGCCAGTCAGACGGAGATTTGCTTAAGAGGCTCATGCGAACATTCAAATGAGGAACTATATTTAAATTTAGGCAAGAAATTCTCATTCCTCGCAGGATCAATCATCAGAACCTCAGCGTACCAATTGCCAGCTGCCTGCAATGATATCCCAAGCAGACAAAAGTGTTCAAGAATTCCTGCTCAGGGGAAAAAAAAAAAAAGTCTCAAAAAAGTTGATCTGAGGCCTGAAAGAGTTGGTCCGGGTTTGATGTGACATTTAAGGGCGTTCTTATTGCCATTTCCCATCATTTCCTAGATCATTCATTTCAATAGCCAACAGGCTGCTACAAAAGTTACCTTGGCACTCATCTCTCAGGATTTTATGCAGCATTTAAGCCCACTAAGAAACAATGGGGTTTTTTCTGTCCATAAGTGGCAGGCTTATAGTGGTATCCTGAAAAGTTTTATTACCACGGCCTTTCCCCCCATCCCATTTATTTTAGATCTGCTCTTTGGACCATCTCTGAGAACTCTTATAGACAATGTCTGTATAGTATATAATTATTATGTATTATATAACCGGTTCAGCTAATGAAAAATCTTCTTGCTTCCTGGCACAGCAAAAAATTTTTTAAATCACAGAACTTTCTTTTTCAGACACTGCTCCCCACCATAAAATTGGGTCATCAAATCTTTACAGACACTGAGAAGCTACTGTCTGCTTCTACCTCCTGGGTCTCCTCATCTGCTCTCTCTGATCCTCTTATTCGAGAAGGAAGGGAAGAGCAGACATGAGGTTACTGGTGAGAATATACCAGAAGTAAAGTCATTGCTAGCAGTCAGATTTAAAAATTAAAATACTGCTCAAGGATAGCCTGTGCCCTACTGGTCTGAAACGATGCTGGGCAACAGGCCATGTAAGAGTAGGAGTTACAGGAAACAGAATCACTTTAACAAGTAAGTTTTGTTCCCCTCTGAATTGGGAGCAAAGGAAGTACATTCTTGATAAAGTCACACAAGTTCACCACTGGTACTGTCTGAGACTGACAGCGTTTTGGTCCCGTTATTAGTACGGTAACAGGGGAGAAAATGCCTCTTACAGAAGGCAGCCAAGTGTTTCAATTCTTGTGTTGAACTGGAACAGTTATAAATTATAGTGACCAAGCAGTACAAACTAGACTGCTTTCTCAAATATTTAAAAAGTTGAATTTCTTCTGGTCAACACTGGTGTCTAATTTTTGCTCAAACATGACCTTTGTCCAATTCCTAAATGAATGAAATAAACTCAAGATGTCATCATCAGCAAGCCATAAGGGAAGTTATTCACTACTAGATACTATATTTAATGCACTAGTTTTTAATGTATCTCAGAGGTTTCTGTGGCATCCCACTGCCACAAGAAATGTCGTATCCTAAAGGATACTAAAAAAGCTTTCTGTCCCACATCTGCTGGGAGCCCAGCCTTTTCCATGTATGGTCCTGTAAACAGAAGCTCTCTTCTAGGAATTCATTGTGCTGGGAGAGCGAGTTCCACGCATTCCTCAGCAAGAACCTCACTCTGCACAGGAAGCCAAAAAGCACACATCAACATACCACGCAACCATATGTTGCCACTTTGATCTTTGTAAACAAGTTAACAGCAGTTCAAACTTCAGCTGTGCAAAACTTGGTGTGCTAAAAATCTCGCATATAAGTCAGTAAGTCAGCTTCATCGGGGGCCCAACTTGTATGCCTCTATGCAGACATACGTAGGAATCAACGAGGAGTTATAGACGTGCACACACCTTCTAGGCTACAGTCTTATTGGCATCACAGAGACATGGCAGGATGGCTCCTACGACTGGAGTGTTGGGAGCGGGGGGGATACAGGTGCTTGAGGAAAGACAGGTAGGGAGATGAGAAGGGGGTGTCACTCTCTGTCAACAATCACTTGGAGCGCATGGAGCTCTGCCTGGGGATGGATAAGGAGCAAACCGAGAGCTTATGGGTCAGGTCTAAAGGCAGGACAGCGACAGTTGATGTTATAGTGGGGGGCTGCTACAGGCCACTCGACCAGGATGGCCCTCTATAGACAGATAGGTGCAGCCTCACATTCCCAAGCCCTGGTCCTCATAGGGGACTTCAAGCACCCCAATATTTGTTGGAGGGACAACACAACAGAGCATAAGCAATGCAGGAGGTTCCTGAAATGCGCTGATGATAGCTTCCTTCTCCAAGAGACAGATGAGCCAAAGGAGGAAAAGTGCTATGCTGGACCTTGTTCTCACCAACAAGGAGGGCTGGTGGGGAGTGTGAAGCTCAAGGGCAGCCTTGGCTGCAGTGACCATGAAACGGTAGCGGTCAAGATCCTTAGGGGAGCGAGGAGATGGCACAGCAAGCTCACTGTCCTGGTCTTTGGGAGAGCAGACTTTGGCCTCTTCAGGGACCTGCTTGGTAGAGTACCACGGGATAGAGCCCTGGAGGGAAGAGGAGCCCTAGAAAGCAGCTTAATATTCAAGGATCACCTCCTCCAAGCTCAGGAGCAATGCACCCTAATGAAACAAGAAGTCAGGCGAAAACACCAGGAGATCTGCATGGATGAAAAAGGAGCTTCTGGACAAACTCCAGCACAACAAGAAAGCGTACAGAGGGTGCAAGCAAGGACAGGTAACCTGGGGGGAATACAGAGAAATTGTCCAAACTGCCAGGGTGCAAGTTAGGAAAGCTAATGCCCTGAGAGAGTTAAATCTGGCCAGGGACATCAAAGGCAACAAAAAATGCTTCTATAGGTACATCAGTGACAAAAGGAAGACTAGGAAAAATGTGGGCCCTCTCCAGAAGGAAAAGGGAGACTTGGCTACCCAGGGTATGGAGAAGGCTGCAGTACTCAATGACTTTTTTGCCTCAGTCTTCACCAGCAAGTGCTCTAGCTGCACCACCCAAGTCACCGAAGGCAAGGGCAAGGACTGGGAGAATGAATAACTGCCCACTGTAGGAGAAAGTCACGTTTAACACCATCCAAGGAACCTGAAGACACACGAGTGCATGGGACCTGATGAGATGCATCCATGGGTCCTAAGAGAACTGGCAGATGAAGCTGCTAAGCCACTATTCATCCTGTTTGAAAAGTCATGGCAGTTTGGTGAAGTTCCCATGGACTGAAAAAGGGGAATAACAACCCCCATTTTTAAGAAGGGAAAATAGGAAGACCCAGGGAGCTACAGACCAGTCAGTTTCACCTCTGTGCCCTGCAAGATCATGGAGCCAATCCTCCTGGAAGCTATGCTAAGGCATATAGAAAATAAGGAGGTGATGACAGCCAACACAGCTTCACTAAGGACAAATCATGCCTGACAAATCTGATGGCTTTCTATGCCAGGGTTACAGCATTGGTGGATAAGGGAAGAGCAACTGGCATCATTTGACACTGTCCCACACAACATCCTTGTCTCTAAATTGGAGAGACATGGATTTGACAGACGGACCATTCGGTGGATAAGCAATTGGATGGATGGTTGCACTCAGAGATGCAGTCAATGGCTTGATGTCCAAGTGGAGACCCGGGATGAGTGGCATTCCTTAGGGGTCAGTTTTAGGACTGTCACTAACGTCTTTGTCAGCAACATGGACAGTGGGATGGAGTGCAGCCTCAGCAAGTTTGCCAATGACACTAAGCTGTGTGATGTGGCTGACATACTGGAGGGAAAGGATGCTGTCCGGAGGGGCCTTGACAGGCTTAGGAGGTAGGCCCGTGTGAACCTCATGAAGTTCAACAAGGCCAAGTGCAAGGTCCTGCACATGGATCGGGGCAATCCCAAGCACAAATACAGGTTAGGCGGAGAATGGATTGAGAGCAGCCCTGAGAAGGATTTTGGGGAGATGGTTAATGAGAAGCTCAACATGACCCAACAATGTGCACTGGCAGCCCAGAAAGCCAACCATATCCTGGGCTGCATCAAAGGAAGTGTGACCAGAAGGTCAAGGTAGATGATTCTCCCACTCTACTCCACTCTGGTGAGAGCCCACCCGCAGTGCTACATCCAGTTCTGGTGCCCCCAACGCAAGACAGACATGAACCTGTTGGAGTGAGTCCAGAGTAGGGCCACAAAGATAAGAGGCCTGGAGCGCCTCTCCTACAAGGACAGATTGAGAGAGTTGAGCATGTTCAGCCTGAAGAAGAGAAGGCTCCAGGGAGACCTTCTAGCAGCCTTCCCGGCCCTAAAGGCAGCCTCCAAGAAAGAGGTAGAGGGACTTTTGACAAGGGCACCTAGTGACAGGACAAGGGGCTTAAACTGAAGGAGATACCATTTAGATGAGATCTAAGGAAGAGATTCTTCACTCTGAGGGTGGTGAGGCACAGGAGCAGGTTGCCCAAAGAAGTCATGGAAGCCCTGTCCCTGGAAGCGTTCATGGCCAGGTTGGATGGGGCTTTGAACAACCTGGTCTGGCAGAAGGTGTCCCTGCCCATGGCAGAGGGGTTGGAACTAGGTGATCTTTAAGTTCCCTTCCAACCCAAACCATTCTATGGTAACAACATTAACACAAGATACATTACCTGAATGTGATCATGGCCTCCTTCCAAAGCAGAAGTAATTACAGTGACTACTCTGAAGTCAACATTCACATGGCACAATGTATCTTGAGCATTTCGGGAGAAAGAAACCCATGCCTTTTATTTTTTCCAAATTACAGAATATTGGCTTGGGAATGTGGTCTCTGACAGAATGATGAAGCAAGAGGCCAGAAATCAGAACCTAAACCAGCATTAATCAAGTCAAAGTTGCTTCAGCATCTTCAGATGTGGCAAATGTTGGCAAACACCAGCATACAAAATAATAGTAATTCACCCTCTTTCCCCACAGAGGATACAGGAGATGTGCTGGCCTCCTGTATCTGCCAGCCTTACACTGATGTGCAAATACCCTTAGAAACCTCAGCTGTAAACATTCATGTGAGGACAACTGAAATGGTGACTTAAAATCAAATAAACACAAGTCTTTGCAAAAAATGGAAAGTTCATCTGGAAGTTTTTACTTGAATTTGCCTCATGAAGCATTTTAATAATTAAAAAAAAAAAAAAAGTGTGGATAACATTTATTAGTAACTCTTTACTAAGTGTCATGTCCATATCTAGTACATAATTTGTCTAAAACTTCCACAGGAAAAGCAAGCACAAAGTGAAACAGAAGTTGAATAACAGACTCCTATCATGATTATCACATGACATAAATGATTTGGATTATGTACGGACTTGTAAGGACTGGAACTTGTACTCTGGATGTAAAGCATTTACTTGCAGTCTGTGAGTTTGAAAAGAAAACAAATACATCTAGAACTATATTATTCCTAGAAATTAGAAGGAGCAAATAAGAAATACACACATGCACACATACAGGGAGAAAGTGTTAGGACAATAAAGAAAGGAAAAAAAATGGATGCAGCGGTGGACAGCTTTACAGTTTGAGGCAGAGTACACGAGCATAGTGTGTAGTTACAAACCCTTCTGCTCCTTTGTTTTGTTAGTGCATTAATGTATATGTGTTTTTAATTATAAAGTATCATACCTTAGCTGATGCTCTCTCAGATTAGACAAGGCTTCCATTCCATGTAAATAGGAATACACAATCTCCAAATCCTACAAACATAATGAAAACATTATTAGGATTCTCAATTTGGTATAAGCTGTTAAAATAATGTTTTTGCAAAGCATCCAGAGCTTTCCTAATAAAGGCAGCAGGCTTATTTGAAGTAACACATTTACAAGAGGCTAAAAGCAAGGTGCAGGAATACCTTTGATTATATGCTAGAACTCAACATGGAGAAGAACGATGCTATGTCCACATTGGAAAATACAAACGCAGAAACCTTTCTGCTTTTGCTGTCATTACTCATGTCCAGGAAACAAGCCTGGTCCAGAATTCCAGTGAGCTACTTTGCAACTACCATTGTCCTGCTTCCCAATGCCAATGTAGCCCAAAACCTTCATTTATTCTGCAGAACAAGCTTATGGAAATTAGTCTTTTCAAGTTCAAGGGAAAAGAAAAAAAAAAAGTATGGAATCATCTAACAGAATTCTTCACTGTGTGTAAGGTTTTTTTAAAAATTGTATCCTCTTCAAATGGAAGCTAAACCACAAGCTTCAATGACAAAAAAAGTTGTTATGAAAAGAAAATTATTGGCATAAGATTAAAAAGGAGAACAAAACAAAAAACAACATGAATACCATCATAGTTGCATGGCAAAATGTTACATTCAATCATTATCGGCCTCCAATACCAAGCTCACAAAATAACATTAAGCTAGATATGAAAACAACATTCAAGACTAAAACTTCCCAAGATGCAACTATGGAAACACTAATGTTAATCTAGAGGCTTTGCTAATGTTGTGCTTAAATCACTACAGCACTTAAGAAAACTTCAGTTCAGCTCACCACCTCTCAGATGATTTAACTTTAGCTCATGGATTTGATGCTGTTTCATCATCCATTTTTCAAACATGCTAGTTAAGAGACAATGTATTATCCATAATTCATTGAAAATCAGAGCAGTGGCTCACAACCACTAGCTGAGGCTGACAGAGTTGAGAATAAACTAACACCAATACCAAACACACTCATAACTCACTGGAAGATTATGTTTTCAAGTAATGGAATATATCAAAGCTATAAATTTATGAAAGATTTGGTCACTGGGAAAACCCTGTTTATTTAAAGTTAGCCATGAAGTACAGAAACACTTGAGTTTTCAGACACGATGAAAGAATGCTAGATGTGGTATATGGGCAAAGACTTTAGGACTGAAGTCATACAGAGAACTTGAATTCAAGAAATAAAAATAAAATCTAGTCAAATATACTAAGTCTATAAATTTACTGTACTTGTTTAAACCATGCTACAGATTGGAAAAGATACCAGGAGTTACACTTAGTGGTTAAAACTAAATAGATGTCTTTCATTCAGTATCAAAGAGTGTAGTTTTCTCACAATGAAAAAAGCAAATGCTCAGCATGAACAAGTAGAGGAAATGCCCAAGCCAAAATGCTGCCATCTCACTTCTCTTGTGGTCCTTCTGTTCCCTTGTTCTCCAGAGGCTTTGGTCCTCCTGCGAGGAGGAGAGGACACATCAAGGACAGAAGTAATTATGCATGGTTTGGGATGGAGGGACCCTACACACAGGCGGCTTTGAGAAGAAAATACAATAGTTGCTTGCCTTTTTTTTTTTACTATACTAATAAAAGTGTGTAAAAGGACACGTCTGCTGCAGTCAGCAACCTGCTTGCTTCCCAGACAGGCTGAGGGTGAGCAGCGGCTCCCAGGAGCCCTGTGCCGGCGGTGGGGTAAGACGTAAGCCCGACAGTCCCCGTGGCACCGCTGCCACTCATTCCGATGTGCCAGACTCTGCGGCACAAGCCACCGGCTGCCGTGGGAAGCTGGGAACAGGCCACTGGGGATCAGATGCCCATAGCAGTGGATTACATGGAAAAGAGCCTGGCCAGAAGGTGCTACTGTAATTCATTTCCAGCAAGCCTGTCTAACAACAAGCAGACACAGAACAGAAGTAGAAAAACCCTCTGCCACCAGCTTGCACGGAGGTTCCTCTGAAGTGACACAGATTTTATGTGTGGTAAATGACCCACAGATGAATAAAGAACCATTAAAGATTCTGGCTTACAGGGATCCACAAATCTAATAGTGGGAGAGCATGGTAAAAGGGATCCATGGTCACTCGGCTTCCAAAACCATTGGGTGACACAAACCTAGTGACAAACCCTGCAGACGTGCAATGCAGTAAAGAACACAGGTTATGTTCCTTGAGAAATGCAGCTGAAGCAACTCAAAGCAGAGGGAATGAATTTAATCACTGAAGAGCATCATTCTGTCCAGTTTCACAAGCAACAGACAAGGTAAATTTAGTGAACAGTTTTTAAAAAATAATCCCTCTTCAAAATATAAGCATACTTGTCAAATATTTGCAAACACAACGTCTCATAGGTCCCCACACCAGGAACTGCGGGTGGTGGAGCTCCTTGCCTCTCAAATCTGCACCTGGAGATCTAAGAAAAGGGAGTGGGAAGGAATAAAAACCCCTAAATGAATCCTCACTTGTGCTTCCATCATAGCTGCTAGCTTCAGCGACAAGAGGAGAAAAAGTTGATGTCTCATCACAGAGAGAACCAAGGTGTTTCTTTTGAGGAAAAAAAAAAAAAAATAAATAAAAGGCAGCAAGAAAACAGACCTGTGCTCCAGCAGTGGGGTCCTATCAGAGTAAATAGTCATTTCAACATTGCAGCTCATGTGTGCTGGGGCTTTATGTCAGCCAGCTGTTTCCAAAAGTGTGCCGCAGCCGTTCTTTAAGGTGTACCTCTCCAGAGGGTGCCGAGCAGCAAAGAGCTCCCTCTAGCACCAAATGTCCGACAGTGAAATTTAAGTAACAAATAACCAGCAGCATTGCTCTCAATTAAATTCTCTGTAATGGTGCAAAGTACAGAAAACTACGGGAAAATCAAAAAAGCTGAATATATTTTCATATATTGTCAGCAGGCACTGCACACCTCCAGGCAGTCTGCAGCAATAAAGAGTAGGAAAGCAATGGGGGGGTGTGATAAAATCGGAATATCAAGTTATTGTTATTAGGTCACCTCAGTTTTCCAGTTATCTCAGGAAAAACTATGCTTTGCTTACTTAGCAAACATATTCATTACCGAAGGTAAATATCTGTTTCAACTTCTTAATTAAAAGTGAATTAATAGAATGCAAGAATCCTTCAGAAATATTTGTGCCAAGTGTTTTAAAAACCTAAACAGATTCTGAAGGCTGGAAAAGATGGTTTCGTAAAAGCCATTTCACAAAAATAACGCACACATAAATTTAGGCATGTAAGCCATGAAAGTTTTTAATTTTGATATTCTAGACACTCGCCAAAAAGCTAAAATTTTAAAATCTCAGGTAAAGAACTTTGTCTTTCAACAAGGACATGGCCTGCCTATGTGGTTTATGCTGGTGAGTTGAGCAAAACCTTAAAGCAGCAGCTAAATTCAACCCCACTGTGCCTTACACAAACATTTCTGCCAGCTTGCAGTCTCCCTGAAAGCTGCCTCTGCCTAATCCACAGAATATATAAAAGCACGCGGGTGACAGCAGCAGTGTGTGATGCTTTTTTGGTGGCTGTTTTTACAATACATATACTCAAATTACCACACGGTGGCAGACTGAGCCATTGAAACTTCAGAGGAAGCCATTATTTACGCACAGTTTCTCCCTTTATTTTAAATAATATAACTTTATAATAGTTTATAATAATCAGGAGGAGCGACGCTAATCGTCACCAATACAACTGGTTAAGTATTCTGCTACAGTGAGAACTATCTATACAAAAGCACGGAGGAACCACCAACTTTCTGCTTTCTAGTTTTATCCACCCAGCAGAACGGAACGAAGACAACTGCAAAAGCAATGCAAAGGCTCAGCTCATCTTGCTACAAGAATCAAGTCCCACGTAAAGACTGTGGCAACACCTTGAAAAAAACCATCTCAACGGAAATGCCAAACCCAAAAATTAAATGCAAAGCACAAACTGGGGCAGTTTTTAAAGCATGTTTTTATTTAAGTGAAGGCTAAACAACTGAAATCTAATCTACGCTTAAATCTGTACTGTAGCCAAAGTCATACGCTTCGGTTGCTGTGCATGGAGCAGCTCAAAATTTGTTTAATTCAGTGTTGTTTCTTAATTTGTGTGTTTCTACAGTGTCAGCTGGCTCACTTTAAAGTTCTGACAGTACTTTGAAACAAAACAACGAGACTCAAGTCTTAACACAGCTCAACTTCAATTAGATGTGTAGAAACACATCGGTCTGCAGCCTCACCTCTGCTCTCCATTCTAATAAAAATCTGCATGTGTTTCTATCCAGACATTTCTATCCATTTCATTTGTGCTTCAAATATATTTGGCAATGCCAGTTACAAACCCAGACCAGGATATTGGCCCTAAATTCATATTAGCTTAATGAATACATTTTTACTTTAGCAAAGTGATAGGAGACGTAAAAATCTGCTACTTTGGACTGAAAAGTTAAACCTCTGTAAAAACTGCAGACTTACACTGTTTTCAGTCCTGGTTTGCATTAAGGTGTGAAACTACAGGCCCAACTCAACTATTCATCCTTGTCACAGTTAAAAAGCAAAATGCTGAAC
>KL272789.1:54851-71031 GCA_000699545.1 Podiceps cristatus
GAGTTTGTTGTTCTCTTAGAGACAATTCATTCATTTCTGTGAAGTGGCAAACAAGTGGTGAGAAGCTTTCATCTTAAAATAGTTTGGTTTATTTTAAATCAAGGGGTAAAAATAAAATGCAGTCAAATTCCTTAATTCATTGCCTTGGACAAAGGTGAAAAAAAAAACCGCACCAACAAAAAAAAAAAAAAAAGGGGGGGGGGGATCTTTTCAAAGCACTTGATCTTCACCTTAGGCTGAAAAACATCTGCCTCCTGAATGTACAATGGGTTTTGAAAGGCTGAATAGCCTTTCAAAAAAAAATAGCCCACCTTTAGCTCACATTCAGCCAGCCACCAGGCTTTGGGGGTGAGGGAGGAGGCGGGTGGGTGCTCCCGGTCCCACCAGGGGACACTCCAGACCCCAGGGAAAACAGGAGGTGCCACCCGGTCCCTCCCCGGTCTCAGGACAAGCACCCACTGGTGGGGACCCGCCTTCAAGCCTCTCCGTGGGCAGCGTGAGACCCGCGAGGTCCAGCACTGGGGCCACGGCGGCAAGGGCTCATGTGGCAGGGAGAAGGTGGGACCTCCAAGTCTTTGATGGGTTTAAACAGCCCGTGAAACAGCTGGCAGGAAGGGAGGTGTCTGTCATTTCTATATGCTGGCTACACAGTTATTTTAGCTCAAAGTGGAACCTTCCTTTTCTCTTTAAGTGTTTTAATGCTCCTTTTTTTCCCCAAACCATGATACACTAACAAGAGCAGCAATGCCAAGTTTTCCTTCCTTGTGAGTAATGAATGCACAATCCAAACCCAGGTTGCTGAAGCCCTGCTCTCTTTCTTTATAGCAGCAGGATCCTGTCTTTTTTCCCCTTTTCTTCTTGTATCCAGCACCTGAAATCATTTGACTCTCAGCTACTCAGGTAGCTATACCAACGTATTGGTATATTTTCTTTTTTTCTCTAGCATTGATTTAGCACCTGTCTGCCTGTACTGGCTCACCCAGGCCAAAGCAGTGCCAGCATCGCACGAAGACACAGACTGGACTACAGCAATATCAATCCCATCTGGCTTAAACAGAAGTTTCCATGTTCACAGAAGAGACGTGCCTGCTGCCAGGTAGGTTTGTTCACATCTGGTTCGCACTAACATGCCAGGCTCTCACCAGCAGCAGCTCAAATGGCAGGGCAGTCAAGGGGGGAAGTTACATGAGTTATCCCAGCCAAACCTATCTCCAAAGGCAAAACCTTAGCCTAAGGGTGCGCTCACATCTTGCAAATACTAAGCTGCCAAAAGACAGAAGCAAAACCACAAAAACCAACTTACACTGTGACACAAAAATCCAATATTACCGGTAGCAAAATCCCTGCCATGCACACATGAAAACGAAGAATTCATCTTCACCTCCAGCTTCTAAACACACTCACAGTTGCTGTGCAGGAGCATGCCCAGGTATGCATGACTTATCGGTGAGCCACACCAAGACTAATTTGTTAAAGAGATTAAAATAAAGTATTTGTCATGTACTACAAATTTTTGACATTCTTTTTCTTACATCAGGACCTTCATACTCAGGTGGAGAGGCCGCCACACAGGCAGCCTGCCAGAATCCAACCTATTACACCACTATTTAAGATAAATTATTCTTTTTAACTTCAGTATAAGCTACCATAGCATTCCTCTGCAAGCCATTCTTACTAGCATAAATAGAAAGCAATGGCTTAGAAAAAGCTAAAGCCAAAGTTATAGAAAACAATTATTGACTCGATGATGAATTGGCAGCTACACAGATATAAATGAAGTATCTAAGTAAGTGAAATTACATATGTCAAATGGGCCAAATTGGTACTTTTGTGAATGAAACCCCATGGGACGTATTTTAAGGATGAATATAGATTATGTAATTTACTTTTGTAAATTTACCCGAAACAACCATTTCCTTTATATCAGCCTATTCTGAAGTATATCAAAACTGTAAGCTATCAAAGACTAAAAGTTCGTTCCTGAATGCAAAATAAAACTACTAATTCTTAATACATTCAGTTTCTAAGCATAGCCTAGGATGTAAAGCTTGGTCTATCAGTTTTGCTTAACAATCAGCATTTCTATTAGCCAAACTTGACATTTTTAATACTTTAATTCTTCAAACAGAAAGCCTACAGAATTAAGTGATGCCTCTCTCTTGAACTATCTTCACAGCAGGGTTGAAGAAGTTCCTATCCTGTTCATCAACCACATTTACCGCAGTTTCAGATCCCATTTGCCCTTCTCTACTCCTGTGGGACTCCTGTTTTCCTGCCAAGAGTGAGCCAGACCTATGCAGTCTCCAGCCAGCCCAACGGAGCCCTCCCCTTCTCAAGGAGCTCCATCAGCTTCCCACCAACTCCCAGCCAAGCTACAAGCTTCAGGACACAAATTCTAGGGGACTCAGCTCAACAGGGATGCTGTGACCACCCATCACACCACATTGCCATTATCACTTCTTCCTTTTCTTTTGCTTGGCACAGGAAAAACTGCAAAAAGTGGAGGGGTGGGAAGCAAGAACAACTAGTACTGGAGACAGGTGGGGAGCAGAGCCGGGTACATGGGTAGGAAGACAACTGATTGTAGTAGAGTACCTTTGCTGTCCCCAGTTTGCCACCCACCAACCTAGTCTACCGTTCCATAAACTGCCCATTCCAGGCAACAGCTTGGCTTACCTCAAAACCACCGCTCTGCAAGGCAATGATGAGAATTTGAAACTGAGGAGTTTCTAAAAACAAATTCCTTCTTACTCATACCCCAAACAGGTGACTGGGATTTAAAGGCAACTTTTGAATTTAAAGGTCTGTTAGAGCTACCAAATGCCAAATGAGTTATCTGAACCTCAGGCAAATGTGTTGACGGCCACTGAAGTTCTGAAAAATTTTACCATCTTAAGCCTGTACTAATTTGTTTCAACTAACACGCATTATATTTCAGGAAATTTATGAAAACACATTACTGCACAGCAACCAAGCATGACTAAGCTTGGGAACCCACCTTCATCAGAAGGGTAGTTTACAGCCCGTCAAGCCAACCCAAGTCTTTGCTCCCTCTGCTTCAGCTAGGCAGTGGGAAAAGAATATGAAAATTGTATTGATCTTGTTAAGACTTGTTGACACACACAAATTGTTATTTTTAACTCCACTGTGGGGAGGGTGGGGACATTTGTTCTGGGTTACGGGTGGAATTTTTAAACTGGATTAGAAACAGGGTGAACAGACCATTTTAATCTGGAACTGAAGTACCCACACATGAAGCTAATCAGGAACAACTCCAAAACCTCAAAGCAAAAGGAGAAATCCTATTTTCCTGGTTTGTCTTAACAGGGAGTTGTCCCAGTACAGAACAAAAATATGCTTCTCCAAAGACTTAAACTGCATTACTCCCTCAAAGTCAGAGGCTGAAAAAACACCATACCCAGGATCACAGTGAAATAGCTGTGAAGAAACAAGATGTTTCAATGGGATACTTAAATCAGTCTTCTTGTTTTTCCAACATATTTTGTTTGTTTTGTGAATTATTTTCATTTTAAATGAGCTTCCCTCAAAAGACAATTTCATTACATGTTTATTTTCACATTTTAGAATTTTTTTCTAATGGTAAGTGGGATAAAACCTCTACTTCCATGTAATGCCTCACAGATTTACATATACTCATATAAACAGTTTTTCGTTTTCCATCTTTCCAGCAGAACCTGCTCAGATGTATAAAAATGAGTTGGAAGGTTCAGTGACCTACACAGACAAACAGACTTTTAACACCAGCTCAAGATTAGCACAATTGATTCAACATATCCTGCTGGTCATAAAGCTTTTAGCAGAATAAAGTAAAGAAATAAAGATATTCATTATTATAATCATCCCATAAAACGGGGATAAATGTGGAAAGGGTAGACGGGAAATTAAAGCCTGCCATCTCGTAGAAGTCAGTGAACAGACTAATGAGCATAGAAAATTACAGGGTAGCACCACACATTTCTGCTTTCCAGACTCTCAGAAGTCAGACAATTCAATGCTTAGCACAAAAGCCTAAGTTCTGTAGTCAAAAATCCAAACGTTGATCACATCTCCAAATGCAAACAAAATGGTTTCACCGCAAAAGACCTCTCCTACTGACTGCATAGTCCATAATTATGAAAGGCACTTAAGTTATTCACCATTAAAAATATATATATATAAATTACCTTTTTGCGCCTTTTCAATATTTATAGCCAACAGTTGGAAGCTTCTATTAAATCTGTTCTATCTGTTTTCACATTCATTGAACAAACATTCATATCTTTATTTGCAGAGTTATGCCAGTTCCTAGGGGTTTTTCCTTTTGGGGGGTGGGTTGGGTTGGTTTTGTTGGTTTTGGTGGGGGTTTTTTTTGGTAATGCCAAGGAGAGTCTTTAATTGTTTTGAGGCAGTCTGTTATTTCTCCCGTGTTCTCCATTAGCTATATGGAATAAGACTCAATGTCCTACTAAATGAAAATCAATCTTGCGCTAACAAATATATCAGCTACTAAATACAGTGAGACTTATTTTTAAATAAGTTCTTGTAGCAGAGGTAAGTTTTATTTAAGTTCATTCAACTACAGGGGACTACAGTGATTGGCAGCTTTTAAGTAACAAAATTTGATTTTAAAAAAAATCTTGAAGAAAGAACCAAACAGGGAAAATGATACACCAATGTCTCCGAGCAAACAGCCACAAAGTAATTCTGGTTGGCACCAAGTTGTGATGTGGAAGCATTTTTAAAGGACCTCAGCCTGGAGAATGACATCAGGAAGAGCAACCAGGGCGGCCAGGAGAAGGAGACCACACTCTATCAGGTAGAGTTGCCTACTAAAAATAGGGTTAAGCTGTGCTTAGCGGATTCCCCAAGAGCTGTCAGAGCAAGATTAAGATGTAACAATTCTCGGATACTTTTGCTGGTGGTAGATTTTTTTTAGAGTGCTTACTTAGCCTACAGGTTTCAAAGCAGCCAGGGTTAATATCCATGATAGCAGTTTACGCTCAAAGACTGTAGTCCAGACAATCTAAGCATAAATAAGCCAGTTACACATATTTCTGTGAGGGAAACACACCACTCCAGACTTGGCCTAGATGAAATCTTCATACCTTTTTCCTTGTAGTGGGCAAGAGCAATCTATTTTCTGAAAAACTTTAATTTCTGTAAAGCCTAGGTCACGGTACTTCAACATCATAGCCAAGAGGTAACCACAGCTACACAGTATTCCTTCTTTAAATGCATCATTAAAAAGGGTGTGATCGTTAACAAATTCCCAACAGCGTAGGCTTTGTAGTACACTGGTCTTAACGTACCAGATTTGTTAAATGGGACAGGTATTCCAAATCATGAGCAAGTAAGTCTCAGTGACGTTAAAGAGCTGTGATTTGTCAACTGATCCGCGCTAACTGCTCACGTAAGCATTTTAAGCTTTCCACTGCAAACAAGCTTTGTAAATTTAGCAGTGTTGTTTGGCTGATGAAGGGGTAACCCGGAAAGCCACCTCTGCACAATCATCCATCTGCATCTGAAGCTGTAATGGTCCCAACTGCTCATGTTTCACCTAACTTCTCGGGAATACCAGCATTTTACCTTGTTAAAACGGGACCTCGGAACTGTCCTCCTTGTGCCTTTGGGACGGAGATCACCAGGGAGAGCTTTCTGCGCTGTCCCCACAGCTCAACAACATCACATACCACACTGTTGCATTTCTTCCTTTCCAAGCAAGAAAACTCAAAACCAAAACCAACCCAGAAACACAAACCTCACACTCTGGTTGAGAAAAGTCAGTTCCCAAGAACAATTCAACCCCAACCCAGACAGCGAAATGCTCATTTCCAGAATCTTCCAGGGCGTCAGGGCCTCCTCCGCTTTGTAAATCGGGACTTCCCGAAGCCCCCGATGCCGGGGAGACCCAAATCACCCCCTCCAGAGGCTACTTGTTGCAAACGGCCACCACCGGCGCGGGGCTGAGCTGGTGAGGAGCTCCGCACTGGCTTATCACCATGAGAACTCCCATCCAGAAACAAAAGAAACCAGCACGCGCTGGAAACTGCGTTCTGCCAGAACTCGCAACAGAAATATCTCGGTAGTACTATAATCAACAGAAAACACAATGATTTATTTTCTATGGCTGGCCTACAACCATTTTATATTGCTGGCTTACAACCAACCAAAGCAAAAAACACAAAACAAACAAAACAAAAATAAAGTTTGCCTTTCCAGCCCCGGAGGCAACAGCGGATAATAGCTGAAGTAAAACTGCACCATCGCTTTTTGCTCTGGACAGGTTTGTTTTCATTTAAGAAAAGTTATGTTACTCAGCTGCTTTACGTTTATGAATCAAAAAAAGCAGATACAATAAAAGGAAGGTGAAGAAAATATTATACCACAACTGATTTCAAAGGTCTACATCCCAATATACATTTTTTCATGTTCATGTGTTTAAACAAAGCATTAAGATTCATTTAGACAGATACATTTTTTCCCCACATTCAAACATACAATTCTTCATAGTTCAGCTTATACTTTAAACAAAAGCTTTGTAATTTGATTTCATGTTTTAAAAGGAGATAATTTTTTTTTGGAGCAGCTGAATTTACAGCAGCGTATTTCAGAGCATTTTTTCCAATAGAAATTAATCTTACTTGAAGCATCAACAGTAGGTCACATGAAAATTATTCCCAGACTATCAGGCAAATGATCATACTTAAGTACATATTTGCATGTCAAATCAATCCTCACCCAAAAATTCAGCTCAAAAGCTGCTAGTGGTCACAGCCTCCCAGAGCTGGGATTACTCTGCTCTGCAAATGAGGTGAACATTAGAAAAATGCTAGAGTACTTTCCACAAAATAATCTCCAAGCCTAAATTTATTTGTTAGCTCAGGTATTTCCTGAAATAAAGATTTGGAGTTATTAAATGCAGGCTCTATCTTCTGCATTGCGGGGTTTTTTTTTTTTCCTTCTTATAAGCAATGGTAGGACTCTGAAAGGGACCTGAGATTGTTTTTTGTTTGTTTTGTTTTGGGGGGTTGGGGGGGGGGGGGGGTGTTTTTTTTTTCATTTGAGGATGAAATAATTGCCATATCTCAGATAAGCTTACTGGAGACACTGCTCTGATCTGACTTGAGCAGATTTTTGCACTCTTAGAAGCCAACCACTCATCAACCACTTAAGAAACTTTCAAGTCAAATGGGGAAACACCTATCGGGGTCAAGCATCTGTAGGGCTACAGCGGCGGTGAAGCATGGCCCTCTCAGGTCCCCAACCTGCGACCTAAACGCAGCTCTGAGTATCACCATAAAACAAGATGGAAAAAACAAGCTAACAGCTTTCCACTGCCAAATGGGCTGGACTTCCTCTCAGGCACTGGGAGAGGATCTGATGCCCCAGTGAGCCAAACCCCTTGCCAAAGCCACCTCCTCTTTGACTTGGGCTAATGCCCCAACCCCTTAAGGGTCCAAGTCCAAGAAGCAGAGGTCACACACTCGCCGGCAACCAGCCCACGTGAGGCTGCCCTGGCACAAAGGGCACGCTGGACCCCCGCTTGGCAGCAAAGCAGGTGGATGAGCTGGGTTCAGCCCATCTGCTCTGCCTCTGCCTATTAAGATGAAGTGACACAGAGCAGCTTCAGCTGATGTAACAGATCACTGCCCTCAAGGGGAAGGACTCGGCACTCTTGATTCAGTCTTACCTGGCTGTCGTGGTTTAACCCCAGCCGGAAACTAACTTACTCCCCGCAGTGGGATGGGGAGAGAATTGGAAAAGTGAGAAAACTCGTGGGTTGAGATAAAGACAATTTAATGGGGAAAGCAAAAGCTGCGCACACAAGCAAAGCAGGACCTGCTCCCCACGGGCAGGCAGGTGCTCAGCCACCTCCGGGAGAGCGGAACTCCATCACACATAATGGTTACTTGGGAAGACAAACGCCACCACTCCGAACATCCTCCTTCTTCCCTTGGCTTTACATGATGAGCATGATGTTGTATGGCATGGAACATCCCTAGGGTCAGCTGTCCCGGCTGTGTCCCCTCCCAGCTCCTTGTGCCCCCCAGCCTCCTCGCTGCTGGGGTGGGGGGAGGGGCAGAAAAGGCCTTGGCTCTGTGTAAGCGCTGCTCAGCGGTAACTGAAACATCCCTGCATTATTAACACTTTTCAGCACAAATCCAAACAATAGTCCCATACTAGCTACTATAAAGAAAATTAACCTTATACCAGCCCAAACCAGCACACTGGCACTGCACCCACAAGGGAAAACCATCACAAACAGTGCTGAAGCTTAAAGAATATAAGAGAGAAGTCACATGGTGAAACTTCACTGGAACGCTCTGCCAGCCCCTAAGAAGTCCCTTCTGGAGGGAATAAGGCATTCAAACCGGTTTGGCTCTATTGTCAAACTATACTCTGAGGGAATCTGGAAACATCCTTCTCTAAGAGCCCCCATTAGCAGCTCTACATAGCTCCTCCTCAGCACTTTGAAATCCCATTCATGTCATCACACCTGCTGAAGGGATCCATCAGATTTAAATCCACTTCCAGGCATCAGACAAGCTCAAAACCAAGACCTAACATCAATATTCTTTGTTGAATCTCCAATTCTATGCCTTAAAACACCACATTTGTACCATGGGTTACAGAGATGGTCATATGGACATGATTTTCACTATCGCACACACACACAAGATCCTGAAAAGGCTTGAAGCTGGAAATAAAGCTGATCATGTGGTTATTCCATTACCTGACCTAGCTGGCTCTGTATTTTTTTTGTTCAGTAACTTTACCAACAACTATAAAGAGATTGAGATACTACCAGCTATTACTTCATGGCCAGGGGATTTGTAGTTAAGAACACAAGGCAATCCAATAGCAGTGACTCCTTACAGCTGACCTACAGACTGCCTATTGGAATTTAATTTCTAATAAATGCTAATGAGCTGTCAGTCACAACTGATTTTTTTTAATTTATTTATCTTAAATTCAAGAACATCCCTCTATTTGTTACACTAGTTTCTCCCCCCCACCGACCCCAACACAGACATTTACAAGTCAGCAGGTGGTGCAGCTGCCAAAGGACCAACAGCAAGTGTTGCAGGATGGAGAAACTGAACACGGATACACAAAAACCCCGTCCACCGGACAGCAGCAGGCAGTCTCTCAGAATCTTAATCCAACCCATATTAAAGGGAAACAGTTTTTTTCAGTCTCCATAGTCTTTCCAGAGTGGTACCATATGTCACATGCTTTTCTTAGTGTAAATTAAAAAGTAGTTAGAGATATAACACTGAATTCCTTGTATATAATAAAATACATACCTTTGGTTTCATAACAGAGAATTTTGGCCCAGATCTTGCGCATCATTATTTACAAACTTTTCAATCAAGTCTTGATATGGAAAAGCTTACTGGTTCTCTTGCAAGCTAATTCAGAATGAGCATATGACAGCCATCGATTTACCAAATCTTAACAAGATAGTACTAATTAACTGATGAGCAAGAGATATTTGTTCTTAAACGTTGAATGCATATCTTCGCAGCAGCTTAGAATCATGTTTGAACTCCAAAATTGGACATTAAAAGTATGCACATTCCTCATTAGAGATTACAGCTTATCTTCTGAGTTAGTAATTTACCATGGAGTCTGACAACTCACTTTTTTCCTTTTAACACTGAAAGCAGCTCCAAGGAGAGCTCAGCTAAAGCAGGGCAGTGAAACATCGCGCCCCTCCCCAAAGCACTCCAATGGACAATAGGTGTGATCTCTCCCATGGGTGCCCCACAAAAGCCCTTGCAACGCTATTAGAAACCCAACTCTAAACAGGGTTTGAGCACCACATCAGTACCCAAGCATTCCTAAGAGCGTACTAAGAAATATGACTATTAATTATCTGTTTGCACAGACCTAAAGTGTCCTAAAACATGAAACCCTTTTCCTGAGTCTGGCACAAGAACACAGGAGTGACAAACGTGATTTCAAACAGCTACAAACATTTCCTGAAGACGCGGTGGCCTAGGATAATGCTGGATGAAGAGAAATGGGAGACTGGTGCAGAAGCACTCCCGTCTCCCCCGGGAGCCAGGTGGTAGCCAGGAGGCTTACCGCAGCAGCATCTGGTGGGACACGGCTGCGCCGCGCTCACCAGTGCTCCTGAGCTTTGGGCACAGAGGAACGGGGATGATTAGCCACAGTGTGACTAGAAGCAGAGGCTGGGCATGGCGACTGAGGCAAATCGGCTCCCAGGGCAGAGAGGGCTGGGAGGGGAGGCACGAGGACACCGCGGCTGTGGTGTTCGGCAGAAGGAACCAAGACCCAGGCAGCCCTGCTGTGGCCTCTGCTGCCCTTGTGCTGGTACCTGTAGAGCTGATTACTGTTTCTGCTCTCTGCTCTCAAACCCCACTGGGCAGGGCCCATTAAGTCAGGAGCCTGGCAATACCCACAACAGTCTCCATACGTTTAGACAGCACTTCTCTGCTGGCAAAACAAGCCACAGAAACCCTGGTGAGTGAGCTGCAGAAGGCAGATCCACAGGGAATCACCCTCAGGAGCAACATAGCTGGATTGAAACTAGCTCTGTGGAAACCCAAGGAGTTTCTGCATCCTGCTCACCGCCCTCAGGTCTAGAAACATAGCTCAGGAGTTACTCACACCGTCCCTGCGCGGTCACAAGCTCTGCTCAGAGCGTGCCTGCCGCCTCCACGCAGCGCTGCCTCAACCAGAGCGGCCGGCGGGGCCGACCTCTCCTTGAAAGATCGTCACAGCACGCGTAGGCCAGCAGGGAAGCCCGCAAGGGTTGAGACTTTCTCCTTTTAAAACAACATCCTCAGTTACATTTAACACGGATCATGGATTATTATTTCTAGTGTCCAACATATCAAAGGGTGGCTCATCTGTCAGATTTTATCTACTTAATCTGCAAATGGTTAGTAGCCTCAGGCAAACTGTCTAGTTCAAGAAAAAGTAGTCAGACTGTAAACTTTTCATCTGCTACTGGTGATACAACTACAGTGGTTTCGGGTTATAAAGTCATTGTTTCTACCCACAGGACCCATGCACTTCTGCCAAATGAAGTTCCTAACTTGTCACGTTACTTCCTCTGCCTTCTTGCCCTCACACAGCATTTTTAACCCATTTCACCAGTTCCACTTTTTCATAAAGATCTGAGGGGGTTTTTTTGCTCTTTCATAAGCCAAGCAATTGCTGTAGACTGGCACATGTCTACCATTTGCTTTTTCCTCATCCTTATTTCAAAGAAATTAGTTCATTAAATTTCTACTACATTCCCTTCTATATTTTCACTAATACTAGCATTTAGCCACAACAGGCAGACACGTGGTTGATGGCCAGCATAAAAATGAATTAGAGACCTTAAAGCAGCTGCTACAGGGCAAACAGCCCTAGAAAACTATCAAGGGAGGAAAGAAATTGTCACCTCTCTTGGCAGTCTCAGATGCTAGAGAAAGACTGAATGAATGCAGCAGCAGCTCCAAGGCCCCACACAGTTAATGGCCAGCCAAATCCTGCAAAATCTGGTAAAAGTTCTACGTAGGCTCCAGCTGTACTTTTAACTAAGGCTTTTTGGCACTTAGAAAGGTACAGGAAGCAGCCAGGAGCTCTAGAACAAGTACATCAGCTGGATATGTCTATGAAACAGCAATGCAACAGTTTTCTTGAAAGTTTTGTATATACTTCATGGCTGTTCTCAAATAAGGGACCCCACAGCTTCCTTCCCTTCCTTCCTTCGAGTGCAGAACATCAAGACTGCGCTGCTTATCCTTGATGTTCATTCCTCCACAACTGAACTGACTGGAAACAAAGCAAGATTTGGCCGTGGATCGCTGTCACAAGCAAGAGATCTAAGCTATCTGCAGTTCACGTAACACCTTCAGTCCACTTCAGCCGTATCCTAATTGCTCAATTCCATTTACTAAGTACAGCGGCCCAAAATCTTGCCTTTAAAAAAAAATATGCAGTTTGGGGAAACCTGCACTCACTTGTGCCCTTGGCTCCCCTGCTAAATTGAAATCCTGCCACGGAGAATTGGGAAGGTCTTTTTGCAACCTCCCAGAGATTGCTTCAGGATTGCAAGCGATGTACTGACGCAGCACAGGTGCTACGTGCTCCCTTCTGCCAGCTCTGCTCGGGTGGGTGCTGTACAGATGAAAGACCACACTGACAGACAGAAACAGTTGCTCCTCAACTTTGCACAGCAAGTTTTACCAAAGGAGATTCTCCAGTGTTACAGTCACGATTTAGCTGGCTCTGCACAGTTGTCTCACCCAGAGGTCAGTTCTGCACTTTTTTGCCATTGACTTGCACTCCTCTATGCTCTTTTCTCTCTCTCTCTTAAAAGACTTGCAAATGAATTTAAAAGTCAAGAACAGTATATGCCTTATTTTGCATTTTTGGCACTTTGGGGTTTATTTTGTGGGTTTTTTTGGGTTTGGTTGTTTGATTTTGTTTTGGGGGGTTTTGGGTTTTTTACTTTTTCTTTTAAAAAGCATTGAAATACTACATTTTCATGTAAGTATATCAAGAAGTCATGGATTCCTACACATATAACCTGAAATTACAGACCAGTTTCCTTCCAAGGATATCTTGATTTTCTTTCCAACAGCACGTGAAAAAGGTCTGGAATCAAGATTGAATGCAAAAACGCATACTCTCTGAAATTATTAACTTGCACTGTGAACATACAGAACGTACAAGCTGAGTAAGAAGTGAGAGGTTGGCTATTAGAGGTTAGCTATTTACTAGGTTAAGGTTACAGTCACACACAGTGCGCACGGGGAGCACAGTTGGCCACGGAACTATATGCAAAGACTATTTGCCCTACAGTGAACCACCTGATAGCGCCAGGTAGCTTAGGGCCAACAACAATGCATCCTTAACTTTATCATGGGGATGGCAGGGGGTGTCGGGCAGGGGGCTCCTTTGGCATTTGGGGGAACGGGCATAGCAGTCAGGGTGCAGGGAGGTGGCAGGACAATGCTATGCCCAGACTACTGGAAGGAAGCCTACAGGTCAACTCTCAAATATGTTATGTAATAGAGCTTTCTGGAGTTACCTAAAAATATTAAGTGTTTTGGTAATTAATTACATCGTTTATATATTTTAAACAGTGGAATAAAGGCATTTTTTTGAGTAGCAATGTTGTAAAATAAATAGACAGAAATACCTATTTCTACTTTTTAGGCTTTGGCACCTTGTGGCATTGGTGTTGTCTCGCTTGGTAACTATGGGAGTTTCTGTAGGGCCAACAGGCCTTATTTTTGCTGCGAGTGATTCAGAATGACCGAGGGACAGAGGAAGGGGAACAAATACTGTATTCAACACTGATGCAGAGACGTACCTAAAGAAGAAAGCATAAGTCCCACTAATAAACTAATTGAGTTGCAGTAGGCCTGATTTCACAGACACTTTTGAAAAGTCACTTATTCTCTTTTTCATTCAATTAAACCTAGGGGGTCTTAAAAATCATTTTACAGAAGTAATCTGAGTGAAATTACAAAGGGTTATCAGCAAAGAAAACTTGATTTTAAGCTTCATTCTATACCCTGGCAGAAAAAACCCTCAATACTTCACTACCAACTTTACAGGAACTGATTAAATTTGAAAACCTGATCTAAAAAAAAAGTCAAAAGATAATTCAGAGAACAGAGATTTTAACAGCTAAGGTTGACACAAAGGACTAGTTTTTCAAAGACACATATCAAACAAGTGGACCAAGGACCCCATGTTTTATTTCAATGCATTTATTCTTTTGATTAAAGAAGGCTGTTGTACACAACCTGTACATGTCTCAATTTTCATCACCTATGAGCCCGCTAGCTAGTTCTAAGCCTATTTGACAGCATTTACAATGCTTATTTACAATGGGAGGGGAAGAAATCAAGAAATGCAAAGAAACTGGAAGTGTCAAGCTAAAGGGCTGGGAAGCACAAAGAAGGCACAAGTTGGGAACATCAAACACTTGAAAACACTAATATTTACACAAATCCTTATGCTCACAGAATAACTCCTTTTTAAAATTTAAAAACCTGTCAAGGACTTCATACCCACACAAGTGACCTGAAACAAAAGTTCAGCTTTTCCAGGCTTTCTAAATTAAAGTTAATATTTAATACCAAGTTTCCCTTAGTTCGGTCACTAAAAGCAAGTTCTATGTTAGTAAATCAGAGCACCCTACTCGATTTCACAATATAGATTACTTCTGTATCAGTTACAAATAAAAGATGACCTGAAGACAAATGGAGCTTTGTTAGTTTTCAAGTAAACACAGCTTACCCAAATTCTCTGATCTTGTAAAAAATCATTGCTTAGATCTCTGATGAGTAACATTTTCCCCAACAAACAAGGGAAGGACTAGCCCAAGCTCTCAAGGCAAGCTGGCAGAGGGCTCGGGGAGTGAGCTGGAGAAGCTTGAGCATTTGGCAATGGAATATCAAGAAGTCAATATCTGGCTGTCTGACAAGACAATTTCATGGCTGTAATCTCATTCTTTTAAGCAAATTAAAACAAAGAGAAAAAAAAGCTCTTGTTGCCTTTCTGGTTAATGGCATTTCATTCACTTGAACAGCCTGCTGTTTGAGTGCTTAATATGACTATTACCAAGAATAAGTTTTACTTCTGACCTTGATCCAGCAGAGAAAAGCCTCAGACTGCACCCAACACCGAGATGGCTCACACGTGCCCAGGTTAACTCCTGGAGCGTGCTTTGCTGGCAAGGGCATGCTTTACTACAAACTACCACCTACATCACCCAGGGAAGAAGGGCTATGGGTTGACATTTCACCCAAACAAAAACAATCCTGGCCAAGCAAAACAAAGGATTCTTGCATTTGCTATTCACTTGATACTAAAAAGCACCCTAAAATAGCTTGAAGAACAGTTTGAAGCAACAGTAACACTTTAAAAATTAAGCAATTGGAAGAAATACACTGAAACAGATGTGGAAAAACAAATGTACACACGATAGCTCTCAATTCTTCACAAGAAATATTCCACTGCCTCTTGGTACCTGGCTCAGGTGTCACCATTTCTGCCCAGAATGTTGTATTAACGAAAGGCATGAAGAGCTCTTTTGGTAAGTACAAATTTTTCAGAAAGAAGCAACACCACGTGATTGTCTAAAGTTCTAGACGCCATTCAAGAAGAATCGCGTTACTGTAGGAATACATTTTGACATTATTTAAGGACTTGATTTAGTAGCTCACAGTTTACAAACACCCATAGTGAAGTATCAGAGGATGCAATAAAGTGCCCTGCACTTCTTAAAGTTGTCTGATTTTTTTTCTTTTTAACATCTCCTTCATGAATACATTAACACTGAATTCCACAGTTAATACGATTTTAGAAAGTTCTGTTTCAGGTCAGTATCTTACAAAAATTACTTAAATATTTGTAAGCTTTTTACGCAACATGGAAAGCAAAAGTACCCAAATAACTGTTAATATATCTGGTTGTCTCCCCTGTTTCCTACTTCACCGTTAGAATCCCGGGAAAAACAGTAACTGTTTTGAGACCAAGCACAAAGACGCCCTAATTATTAGAAATCCCTCAACAAACCTAAGCAGCAGAGTAAGATTAATACAGTCACAAGACCCAGAGATTAATCTATTTACCAAAGAATCTGTGCAACAAAGCAGTCAAATACTAAAAGATTACTGGAGCTAGATTTTCAACAAGATAAGAAGGGTCGAGACACCTAAACAGTGCAAAACATCTCCCTAATAATGGCTTCTTCTAAAAATAAAAATAGGTTCCAGAGGAAAAAGATATTACCTTGCTGTCTTTTAATAAAAATCTCTCATTTAAAAAAATAACAAAAAACCACCACACACTCTAGATGGGTTAATCAAGAGCCAAAAGTCTTATAAACACATTACAACATAAGCCAAGTAACAAGCTGACCAGTAACACAAATCCTTTGTTTTTAATTATATTTAAAGAACAAGAACTGATGCCAAAAAAAAAAAAAAATTCCTGCCCGACTCCCCCCTCCCCCTCGGCGCCGCCCCCCCCCCCCAATCATGTATCTTGGGACAGCATGTTTCAAATCAGTAAACTAAAGCCAAATTTTAATTGAAATTAAGAAAAAAAAAAGGTCTAAAATTGTAAAAACATTATCTATTCAGTATATTCCACAATTCAGATAGGGGATTCTCTCCCAAAAACTATTATAACTTTA
>KL272789.1:71056-101463 GCA_000699545.1 Podiceps cristatus
AGATCGAGAACACACTTTTTACTAAGCTTAAAAAACCCAGCTGATGACCTCAAGCTAGCTGAACCACAAGACGTCTCCAAGGTACCAAGCCTTGTTGGCCACCTGCAAGCAAGCAGCACGCGTCAGACTTCCAAATGCCAGTTCAGCAGAAGGTGGTACAGTGAAATGACCCACAACGTGGAACAAAACTATTCAAGCTGGAAATTTCAGGGGCTGTTGGAGTTCTTGTTCTTATTCTTGTAGATTGGCAAAACCCAAACATTCAGTCAATTTACGCAAAGGATTTGGCAAATCTTATCACTTAACACCAGGACCAGATAGCTTTTGAAGGACACATTCACAGATATGCTACAGAAGATGCTCAGAGGAGCTCCTGTATGTTGACTGATCTTAACACGTACTTGATTATTTAGTCAGAGACTTGCATTTAAAGGTATGTTCTTAATAAAAAGAGTATTTCACATCAAAGACTTTAAATCAGCCTAACACTGTTGTCCCTTTAGTTTGCACTGGAAAAAAATGCTTACTCTTAATGCGCCTATCATCCAATATTTTCCATTTAGCAACTATTTTTTATTCACAGAGTGAACTAGACAAAAGACACCTTACTGCTCCTCAGAGCACATGATACACAAGGGAAGCGCATGCTGGATTGAGATGTATTTATTCCCTGCTTCCCAGGCTATGATCTTTAAATTGAAGCCTGACAAACAGGATGGGGAAAAGGGTCCCGGCTGCTCATCCACCAACTTTCAGGAACCTGTAACAAAGCTCAAGACACTCTCCTAAGCCTGAGAGCACTGGCATGAAGACAGAAATCCTCCCTTCCATCTAAGGCATCCCACAGAGGGGAAAAATAAGGATGAGAACAGAGGGATTACTGACCTATCACAGATCCTAAATTCCATGCTCCAGTTTCATAGGCCGACCAGCTGGTCACAGATCCCAGAGGAGCATTTCCAAGCTGAAGAAAACTGTACCACCAGACAGTGCCGCCTGCTCCCCACTGCAGCCTCGGCAATGCCCTGCACCCATGGTGCAGAAGTGCCGGCTGACAAACCTCACTGCGCATCGGGGCACCCCGGGCAGGTAACCCGCCTGGGAGCAGCATACAAGCAGAAAGCATTCAGTGGTGAAAAAGGAGTATAATGGGGCAGGAACTTTCCCCTACGCACTGAACTTAATGTTCAACTCTCAGTCATCGGAAATTGCAGGCCTGTGGAAATAGATGTATTTGATGTAGCCAAACGTAAGTGAGATAAGAATTCAAGAGTAAACTCAAGGCTATACTACATCTTGACTTGCCAGTGCTGATAACTTTGACATTTACATCACACCAAACTCAATTTTAGGAGCAAGTTGTACCAGCCACATCCTCCCTTCCTTTTTGTGTTAAATAATTATCTTTAATAATGCTTTCATAGTAGGCCTTCGTTTTCCCACAAACTCATTAACCTGGTGACTTGAAAACAATAGGGCTTCTTGCATGCAAAGACAGAGGATGCAGCTGCTTCCACCTATAAATAAGACGTTGTTGTATCAGATGTGACCGCTATTGTTTCAGCAGTCCATCGGCTACATGAGAAGATTAGAAGCAAGGGTCAAGGTGTATTTTTTTCCTTTCTTTGAATTGAGAGGACCACTATCTTAAAAAAATATAAAGGACCAAAAAGGTGAACAGAAAAGAAATGCAATAGTTTATGCAAGTCACCTCCCATACTCTCCAGCTTCTTGACATAACACAAACCTAAACAATCATGACAGAAACCACTAGAGAGTTGAACTGGTTTTGTATTTTATCAGATTATGGAGCCATCATGTACTGTATATCGAGAAATATTTTAAAACACCTACAGGGAAGAGTAAATCTGAGATTTCATTAAGATTTTTGTAGCTGGAAATACATATTTTTAGCAGGGCTTGCTGTGTTAGGACAAGGGGAAATGGTTTTAAACTGAAAGAAGGGAGATACAGACTAGACATAAGAAAGAAAATTATTACAACGAGGGTGGTGAAGCACTGGCACAGGTTGCCCAGATAGCTGGTAGATGCCCCATCCCTTGAAACATTCCAGGTAAGGCTGGACGGGCTCTGCGCAACCTGATCTCGCTGAAGATGTCCCTGCTCACTGCAAGGGGGTTGGACTAGATGGGCTTTAGAAGTCCCTTCCAACCCAAACTATTCTATGATTCTATGATGTTTACCTGTATTTTAATCATACTTCAAACTTTCAAGGATGACATAGAAGATATACAAGCATGAAAGCCTTTATTACCAGCCAATCAAGACAGGAGTACATTTTATTAGGAGCATGAGTTTAAGAAGCATTTAACATATATCAGCTTCCAAACTAATCTGTAGGTACTCAGTACTTGAAGCTCACCCACAAGTCACCAAAAGAACAAAGGAGACACGAGTAGGGGTGGACAAGGAAACCCAAGTGACTTCAGCACCAGTTTATCAAACTCCATCTCAAGAAGACAAGGACAGATCCCAGTGTCATGAGCAGTAGGAGATCCACCCACAAAGGGAGGAAGGAGAACGCGGCTACCTACCCTCCGATACTGAAACATCATGGATCCATGTCAAAGACTTCCCCACTGATGTACTTTTTTTCCTCTGATGACAGCACTTACATTAATTTATACCATCCACTAATCCAAATTAGCTCTACTATCAGTTAAATTATATTAGAAATACCTCAGTATTTTATCAGCACCTTTCGTTCATAAAAGTATAATTAAAGTTTTTCTTGAGAAAGTGTATTAAGACAACAGTATTCCACTGGCTATGTTGTAACCCCACCATTGGGATATGGCTGCTCTGAAGAGCTTTGTCTGGCTGTTCTGCTCTGGGAGATAAGCAACTCTTTCTTTCTCCAAAGACCTTGTGCCTAGGTGTCTTCTAGCTCACTCCTCCCAACAGCTCCTACCAGCCCAGCTACTACAGTAGGGGTAAACCCTGATCCTCAATACTGGTATGCACAGAAAAATGCACCCTGCAGAAAAAAAAGCATTTCCATCTTTAAAGGTGCATCTACAAGACAGTCTGCCAGGCAGGCAAATACATCACAGCAGGCTCCAAATTCAGCAACACCTGAGCTGACCAAGACTGTACCTGTCCTACACAGCTTAAAGTTAATATGTATTTTTTTAATATATGTATATATAAGGAAAATAGACAGACAGATAGATAGATATTCCTGACAAGCTATATACGATCTTTGGTCGTTTGTCTGTACTGAGCTGCATATCGCTGTGGAAAATTCAGAGCTAAGTTATGGCTTGTCTACATAGACTTGAAAGGTAAGCATGTCCCCAGAAAGAGGAAAGAAAAAAACACACACACACTAAAAATGTTGGGGAGGGAGAAGAACTCTCAGAAGCACTTAAGAAGTAAATAAGTTGCAGTCAGAATGAAAACCATAAGCATTTCTGACAGAGTAAAAGCACAACCCAATAGAAACTAGAATGTGCTTAAAATTTAGTAGAGTTGTTACAAACACAGGAACAACAGCTAAGAACACAACTCTATTTTTGCTTTTTAATCGCAAAAGTTTACATGCATTAAGTTAGAGGAAACTTTCTCTTTTGTAATTGCCAACAAGAAAACCCTATTTTTACACTCAATACAGCCACAAGCTTCCAGCATCAATAAGTGACTCCTCCTTTATGTCTAGCAGAAGAATGTGACTTCCATCAAGAGTAACAAACAAGCTCAGTTTTCACCAAGTACCTTACATTATTCTTCAGATAACTAACTTGCATGTTTTTATTAAACAAAACCATCAGAAACTGTCTACAGCAAGTTGTGCTGCCTCCACACATTCATCCCTCTGACAAATGTTCAAATTGAGGAACAAGCCTAGGTTCAAAATTAAATAAACTCTGCACCAATCCACATGGCCCCAGACTACTGATTATCTAGTTCCCTCTTAGTCATGGCCAAAACCATTTGAGAATCATGTTTGTGTTGAAACATACAAGTCTACAAACATCTGGAACTATAATAAAAAAATCCCATCTGAAAACAGGCTAAATCACTTAGTAGCTGGTAACACAATATGCTACACACACTTACATGATGCAACACGGATTACTTAAGTACTCAAACCATTTTTCGGAAAGGACTATTTTTTCAAGTCATCTTAAAATGTAACATTCGAGTATCATTCAATTAAAGGATTTCAGTGAACTGAAATAGTTTGACAATTGTGTAGTCAAACACTAACTTCTACAGCAATGTGTCAAGAGTCTTGACATTACAAAATTATCTTAATGTAATACTTATCTGCCACTTATCTTTTTCCTGAAAAATATATTGTCTTATTTTTTGGGAAAAACCCTGGACAAAGTTTCAAAAATGCATTCTTTAAGTATATTAATTTTTTTTTCCCAACTGCCCATTGCATACATTTTACCAATTAAAAGATGTAATATTAAAAAACTAAAATACTACAAAACTTATGAAGCATCATACACTATACAATAACAAAGAGGTATTTTTCTAGTTTGAGATCAAGTTGACAAAAGGTGTATTAGACCAAAGGGGAGGGGACACACACTACCCAACCAGCCAACATATCCTTCTTTAGCATAAGCTCAAAGCACAATAATAATATATTAGGTCTACATAAACTGATACCAGATAAGCTATAGCAGCACTCAGTGTATTATCTGTATTCGGTACCATACATAACATGACTGAGCTAAATATCTAGAAGGTTTTTTGTACAACTGTTCCCTGTAACAAGGCCATGCACACCATTCTCATCAGAAAGAAATATTTCCAGCTGTCCAAATCTGGGAAAAGCCACTCCTCCTCCTCCAGTTTTCATAGTTTTTTTTAATACTCTAACCCGTGAAGTGTGTAAAATAGGGAAAACTACATACCATATGCATTGAGGTTGCACTGTTAAGTATGAGCTACTGACAACAGAAAACATCACCATATTAACAAAAAGAAAGCTCGAGTTCTTCCCTGTACTTTGAGCGGCAAGTCAGCTGCAGCACGAACACAAAGATGTGAGGGTAAAAGGAAGCACCTTCCTTACCGCGTAAGGAAACATCCCCTTCTTCCCAGCAAAACAAACTCTTTGGAAGAACAGCTACAGCAGTACAACTCATCTGAGTGCTTCCGCCGCAGCAAAGATACAATCAGGAAAGAGCATGACCTATACTGTTCTCTCTACTTTTTATTTCTCAAAGGTATCACAGCACCAGCAAATTAAGGGAGCCAAAGCTTTCCTTCCTTCTTTCCTCTGCATGACTCCCAACTCCCAGGCACTTGCTATACAAAGGTTTATGTACAACCAGCCTTTTACATTTATGTATTTTTATTGATTCTGCTTTAAAAAAAGAAAAAAAGTCACATACCACTTCATATTATTTCAAACAGCACCAATATTTAAGGTCAAATTCACTTTGTTCTTGCATCTGAGATTTGAATGCCAAAATAGTGTACAAAATATACACAGGATTATAGCCCTACAACCTTTCACTGGATTTCCATACCATTATCATTTAACAATAGCTGCACATTCAATAATATTAAGATTAAAAAGAAAACTTGTTATTCCAGAATGAGAACAAAAATTGCTTCTTTAATTCCTTGTCTATGAGAAATAAAAAACTTATTTTCTTTATTTATGAGCAGAAGAGACATTGTCTTCTGAAAAGACTTTTGCAGACCTTCAAATTTTACTCTTCCCATCTTCTGGAACGTGGATTTGAAATGCAGAATGTTAGGATTTAGTATTTGCTGATTTTTTGCAGAAGAGCGCTTTAGGGAAAGGTGATCAACATCCTCCATAGAAAGGACATGTGCCTACTCAAATAATTCAAGGTTTTGCACTAAGCCTGGAACCCTAAGAATTACAGATGCATTACATTCACCTTGTTAATTGAAATAAGGTTAATTAAATTTTTTCAACATGCAGTGTTTTGTTTTGTTTTTTTTTTTTTTTTTATTTCTTCAAGGATAACCATCATTTTAACAAGCAACTTATTGTTATTCTTTTTACCTACCCAGCCAGAAGCTCAACAATTACCAGATAAACTAGAGAAAGTAAGTCAGAAGTTATTTTACCCAAAATTGAATATTTGTGTGAACACTTTTCTCCTTATCTGGCATCACCAATGCTTAGCCTACAGCATTTGTTATGGGACACTGGCATCAATTTACCTGTATCCTCTAGATAACAAAAGTTTTGAAAAAAACATTGAAGCAATCAACATAATCTGTTGAAAAATTTGATCTACAATCACCCAGGGCATATACAGACATAGTCTGGTCATTTATTTATCCCTCTGACAAAAGGAAGAAGTTTGCTGGATACCAAGAACGAAATGAGAAACACCGCTTTCACTCCCCCCTCTTCTGGCAAAATCTTTTTACTTTCAGACTGCAGATGCTCACATCCATTTGCAGATGTTTCGCTGCTCAGACATTACCAATGAAGTTTAAGAACTCTCCCTGCCATAGCGATGTCTTCAAACACTGACAACAAACCCGGAGAGGTATTTTGGAAAGCTATGTATCTTTACTACCTCACCATGCTCCCAAGTGCTCGTCTCCCCTTTCTTTGCTAAGCAGCAGCCTGCACGTACCCTCGGTACTGTGCTCCCTAACAGCAGCCACAGTTTGACACCAGGACATGCAGTGATAGAAAGTGGAATCATCATAAATCAGAGCTGAAGCTTGCAAGGTAACTTAAACATCCAAAGCTCCTTCAAGCACCTTAGCAGACAGTAGAGAAAGAAGAAACAAGGCTATTCTGAAGCCCCTGCAATTGGAGATGAGGTATCGCCCGTCTTCAAAATTAGTTGTATCTTTACTAACAGCGAAGAATAAAATGTAACGTGGATGTAAGAGGCAATACAACAATCATTAATGTTAAAAAAGCGATATAGAAGCATAAGCTACCATACACAAAATGCAAGCAAAAGACAAAAAAGGTTATTGCACTAAATCAGGGGGCTGGATCATTGTCAGCCCATAATACTTTTAAACACAAGAGCTCACCCATGCTAGGACTTCCCGTGTATCTGTTCCCTGATGGGCACATTATACAGAGCAATAGGGCACTTGTAGGAGCTTCATTTAAAGAGGACATCTAAGAAACCAGGTTTGTCAACATACAAGGTTTCTAAACAAATTTAAAGGTCACAGATCAAAAAATGTAAGCCATTACAACACACGGGCAATGATATAACCAAAATCTCAGTTGTTTTTTGGCTACACTTGGTTATAATTTTTTTTGCTTTCTCAGACAAGATCCAGAAGGATTAGATGGTTTTAGTGAGCACCACATTGAATGCAGTGCCACATAGAAAAGTTAAATAGAATATACAGAAGACTATTAGAAGTAAAAGCTGGCCTAATAACATGAGTACTGCTGTAATGGAAATTTGGGAAGGAATACAAACAGTTTAGGAAACGCTGTGCTGCATAACAGTCTCTAACTGCAAAAGATTAATTCAGTCACCCGGGGGGCTCTTCCACTGCAGTCCTAAAACAAGGCTCAAGTGCGTTATGTTAGAAAACCAAAACAAACCCTCTTCTCATTTCACTAATAAGCCATAGTTGAGGCCCGTCGCGTGATTTTTTTGATTGCTTCAATTTGGTAATACTTACACTACAAATTATACATACAAACTATTATAATTTACACATGCTCACCCACACAACTCCTAAAGGCTCATAACTTAAACATCAAGATCAAAATTCCATATTCTTTCTTGATTTTGCTTTTAATAAAAGCTACATAAACCTTTTAAAGTTTCTAGCAAGGACAGAAACAAGGAGAAACCTTTAAAAGACCGAAATTACATGGAGTTAAATTTATTGTCTAGAAGCAGTAAGCTATAGCCGCCTTCTCCTAACTTGCTGTCCCTGAGGAGTCGGTAACGTATCAGCCATCTGCCCTTTATTAGAAAACACCTGTAGGAGATGGTACAAAGACTCTGCATCACTGGGCTACAGCTACTTCAACTATTTATGACCTTGATAATTAGGATGTTTAGCTGTTAAGATGATGGTTATTCTCACCATAAAATAAAAAGTAAAATAAAATGAGAGTGCACATGTGCATTTTACCAAGTCAAATAGTAGTAAGCACCATGAGTTCAACTCCTACAGTTACCAAGAAGTGTTATTCAACTATCTGTAGTATTGAGATTTATTTAAAACCTTAAAAAAAAAACCAAAACACCACAACTGAAATACTAGCAAGGGTTTTTTCATTTGAGCTAAACGCCCCAGCCCACTTTAGAACTGCAATTCATGGGGAAAAAAAAAAAAAAAAAAAAAAGAAAAAAATTGTTTCCTACTATCAGTAGGCAGACTAGCGCACCACTTTGCACAGGAAGGTTTAGCTCTGTCCTGGTTGAAACCAGGACAACCTGCTAATATTCTTCCCAGTAGCTACTGTGTTTTGAATTTAGTATGGGATTTGGTATGCAAAGAATGTTGATAATATACTGACAGTATTAGTTGCTGCTAAGCAATCAAGGACTTTTTCAAGCTTCTCGGGTTTTGCTAATGTGCAGGTGCAAAACCCTGGGAGGGCTATAGCCAGTACAGTGGACCCAAATCAGCCAAAGAAAGGATTCCATACCATACTCGTCATGCCCAGCATAAGTGGGGGCAGGCTGGGGCCTTTTGTTCATTTGTCTGGTTCTTCTTTCCCTCGCTTGCTCTCTCTGGAACTTGCAGTTTCCAAGATTGCTGCTGGGGAAACTGCTCTTTGGTCTGAGATCGTTCTCGGTTTCACTCCGTGATCCCTGCCAGGATGGGCTGCATTGATCATCGAGTTGTCAGGCTGTGAGAAACTGTGCATCGTTTATTTTTATGTATTCAATTACCATTATATTTTATTATTACCATTATTAATATATAATATCATCATTACTATTATTACCCTTTGCTCTGCTGTCCTGGTGAACTGTTTTGATCTCAACCCACGAGTTTTCCTCTTCTTTCCAATTCTCCTCCCCACCCCAGGGGTGGGGAGAGTGAGCGAACACCTGCGTGGTACAGGGTTACTGGCTGCGGTTAAGCCACGACACAGATAAGGGTTTATAGTTGCATACTTTTCTGTTCGGAATAGTAATCATAACATACCAGATTTGTTAATAAGCCTGTATAACTCACCAAGGGTAATACTGCCTACCAGTGAGTGACACCACTCGCTTCTCATGAGCCCCTGCCCACTGTCTGTCCCAAGCTAAGCTACTTGTTTTCAGCTTAAGAAATAGGACATGCAGATGAATGAGTGACAGACACTTGGGATTACATCTGAGTGTCAATTTGACACTTATGAAGCTAATATTACTAAGGAGAGCGGTATCCCCAGTTCCTCATTCTTCAGTGCCAGCCCAGGCACGGTAATTGGTTTCAGTACTCACAAACCAGTAAGATGAGTTCCCTTGAATCTATCTTTGATACTCATCTCGGCTCTGGCTTCTCTATTATCCTTCCTACCTTTCAGCACCTGAATTAGGAGGAGGAAGGTGACAAGATTAACTGTAGATCATTTTCTTCCAGTGCTGAATCAGAGAAACTATAGTTCTTGCATACCTCTGAGACAGAGTCCTTTTTCAGCCTTCACCTACACCCCGAGAGCCACGAGTTACAAATAGGTGAATGATCTCTTCTTGCCATTAAAGCTTTCAAAATGCCCCATTTTAAATAAACTGTGCCTACCTGATGCTGTCAGGAAAAACATAGTTGCATAGGCTACACTGATTACAATTAAAACAGCTGAAAGAAGCAAAAGCTTGACTGCACAAACTAGAGCTTTCAACACTGAACCTAAAACCTGTGGTTTTTTTCCACTTCACAGTACCTACTAATAGATTCTTCTAATGAGCGCAATTCTAAGCTTAAAATGCCTTTCTTCCCCTCACTACTCATCAGCTGCCAGTGTCAAGATTCACTGTCTGGGTGCCAAGCATTTTATTCTCCTTTTTCTACAACTCTGAACTGACACCAAAGCTGCAAGACATTTAGTATGAAAGTTCACTTGCATTTGTGAAAGCAGATCGTGTTCTTTTAGTTCAAAAATCAGAATAATGCTAGATAAAACCCTGACCAGAATTTTGGAAAGATAAATAAAGGCAAGCAACATTTCAGAGGGTAAAATTAAAGCTCCACCTTCTGGAGACCAACATAATTTGGATTTCTCAGAAACCACACACAGCAATAACTTGTTGCTCAATTTGGGTGGTACAAACTATTGTTTCTCCTGCTTTCCCTCTTCCTCCCACCAGTGCTGAGATTATTCAAGGTGACTCAGAAGAATTTAGAACTGGTCAAAGTTGTATTAAACTCTTGTTTCCCAGCTTAATGCACACTGAAGACACTCAGCTATTTTAAGAAAAAAGTTAGAGGAATAAAGCAGGAAAAAAAAAGTATCTGGGCAGGCCTACACTACTGAGAAAAAAAAATAAGCTGCTCACATAACGATTAGCTTTTTAAATACAGACCCAGAATAGTACTTAGTATCCATGTGTTCACAAACTTGAGTTTAAACAATACTTAGCAACATTTGTTCAAACAAAACCAGCTTATATCCTTAGCTGCATCCCTTGTGATCAGCCCCTGAGGTAACAGGGGAAATAGGTTTGCCTCACGAGTAACTCCAGTGCAGTTCAGCATTCAATAAACCCACCACAGGCAACAAGACAGGAAAGTCCTCAAGACTTTCTTTAAAGATGAAAAATTACTTCCCCAAGTTATCCTTTATTTTTCCTATCAAATATATTCACTGTCAAATGAAGATTTCAATTTAGTCCTCTCAGTCCTAAGAAGTGAGTGAGAATGGTAAAACCAACTGAAGTTAGGCGAATAACAACTTTAAGTATTTCCTCAGCTCTTTAATTCTCATGCTTCACAGCAGTTATAGACCTCGAAAAAAATCAACAACAGCAAGTTGTTTGCTTTGTTGAATTATAAACAGATTCATTTGAAAGAAGGGAGAAGGGGAGATGGAGCTGCAAATTCATAGTTCTCAGCCTACAAATGAGATTAGGCACACAATAATACACTTTGAAAAGCTAGTATAGATAAAGTTATATTTAAAATACTAAGCTGCTAATAAAAGCTCTGATTTGTTATAAGCACTGGAGTCTATCAAACCAAAGTGAGAAATTTAGAAGGAATATAATTCATTCACTAAATCCAAATGCCAGCTAATCCAGGCAAGTATAGAGCACTCAGTGGTTTATGAGATTCTTTAAACAAGAGAACATCAAGACAACCTACGCCAAGTACATTTGCCTATCTTCGTTAAACATTTTAATGGGAAAAAGCTAGACTGAAACTAAATCATGTCCAATACCTTAAAACGTGCCAGAAAAAGAGTAATAGCTGGAGTTTGCAGTGCGCTGTTCATCAGACCACCAGTCTGATTTCCCACAGGCTGCGTATCACATACCACCACACACAGCACACCCACCACTTCTACACCCACTGCTGTAGAACAGTACTTGATCTATGAGTTCAAGCAAGAAAATCTGCTCAGACCCCAACAGTCCTCTGCCCCGAGCACTTACTGACAATTAACGTTTTTCTAGTTATTCAGATTATTAATCTCTTTGGTTTAACTTGGGGTCTCCCCATATTCAGTGCAACTACACCACAGGTTTCTGCTAATCAGGGATCTCCCCCTGAAAGTAAAGGCTTGGGGAAAAAGCAGCAAAATCCAAGCCTTTAACAGAGTTCAAATCATTCAGGTGGTCCCTTGAACGCCTTCCAGGTAGTCCTTTTTAGACCCACGTATCGGGCATGCAGTATCCTCCAGCACCACCTCCACAGAACTTCAGCCTTCTCCATTGCTGACTTCATATGCCCCGATTAACGCACCCAACAATCACACCCTGGCATGAGTACAGAAAGGAAAAAAGCCAGCTCAAAATTGACTGGTAACATTATCATAATTTCCTAAGCGTCTATGATCTGGAATGTAAAGGGGTAATACCATATTTGTGCTGTGGAGTACCAATTAAAAGTTATATTCAAAAAAGAAGAAAGCAAATACAAGGAAGGTAACAGGAAAACAGTAGCCGCAACATTAACAAGGAGAAAAAAAAAAAAAAACAAAAAAAAAAACAAAACCCAGACAGTCGGAGCTATCAATGTCTGCCAACAGGGCTCAAAAACAGCTGTTGGTTCTGCCAAATAAGTTTGTTTCTGAAATATGTTCCTTTGTCATCCTCCCAGTGGCACCCAAACAGGATTTCCTGTATTAAACTCATTTTTCAGCATCAAGTAGTGTGCACAGTGAACCCAGCTTAAAAATACTGACATTAAGAGAATACTGTTTATCCTTTGCATAGGTATCGTGTGGCAATACTACCCAGAATTAGTAATTTTTTAAAAAAACTATTATCCCATTTTTATCCTAAGTTTCACTATGAAAAATCCCAAGTGTTTTTGTTTTGTTCACTTAAAAATGACAATTCCTACTACAGGCAAAAGCTTCAAGAGGTGCAGGCAGGGAGAAACCTGCCCCCTTGCACTTTCTGGGCAGCCAGTACTCTGTGGTATCAGAGTTCCCAACTTCCCAGCTGCTGCTGTAGGTAAGGACAAAACCCATTTAAGGAACTGAATGAGATCATACTTGAACAGATTTATTCAGCGTTAGGATAATTTCTGTACACCATCTTTTTCTGTTATGTAAAAGTTGTCATTTGCTGTAGCAAACAAAAGACTACAATTGCTTAAAAGAAAAGCGTAGCTTAAGCTCATTTGGGAAGTGACACCTCTCTCATTAACAAACAATTACCATTTATTATCTGTAACCTGCCTTGCCGCAAACAAAGACGAATCCTATTCATCTGCACTTCATAAATACTGCAACAGCGGCACAGAGGAGCTGGTCCCACACAGCAGCTGTGCTGTAAAACTGAATCAGAGAAATTCAGAGCCAAAAAGATTACCGCCGCATCAACTGGCACGTCCCCCGCCCCGGGCACAAGCACACCACCTTCCTCCGCAGCAGATCCTTGGCCACCTCGGGCAACCAAGCAGCAAGTGAGTCAGTGAGGTTTCTGATGTCCTCCCGCAGGAAACTTCCTGTGCGCTATCAAACGTTTTCTGATGCCGTTTTGCCTTCCTTCCCCCTTTTCATTAATTCTATGGACACCTTTTTTTTCCCCACCATTCCTCTCTCTAGGGTTTTCTGAATTCCAGGAGGCCAGAAAACTTGCAAGTCATCACAACCTTCTTTTTTCTTCTTTCCTTCCCCCCACTTAAGTTGTGCAAATGTAACAGCTGAGCATCCACAAGTCAGTCCTTGCCATATCTACCTCCTTTAATTTCAAACTCGAAAGAGGTAGTTTAGGGACACCTTACAAGGACTATCAGCTAGGTTATCGCAAATATTCAGTTAGAGAGCCAAAACAGGTAAAAGATCACAATGAGGCAGTGAGAAGCAAAATAGCTATAAGAGAAGCCAGGTAAGTAAGAGCTAGACAAACCCTTCAAGGCTACCTTCAGGAAGCGTTCTAGATCCGCAGAACTATCTTTGATAGCAACTCACTCAAGTGAGACAAGGATCAGTGGTCATTTTTGGTTTACGCTATAGAAATTAATTTTTCTCCACCCATGCTGTTCCAACAGTGGTGTCACATACTGCAATAGTTTGACATACTGAAAAGTACCGTTAGAAGTGTTTGTTTCACCTTCCTCACTACTCTACAACACATACCAACAGTTTTCCAATACTTTGAGATTCCAGTGCAACCCTAACATCTCATCACAAGCCTGTGCCCATCCTGATGCTACGATCACCTTTCCAATACGTTTCAGGTTTACACCTTTTGCCAACACTCATCCCGCCCCAGTCTTCTTCAATCACGATACATATTTGATAGTAAATTCTTGACAATGCCATTATTTGGATTATATATTTGGGGGGGAAGGAAATCAATCCACCCTTCTATACTTTCTTACACTTTTTTATTACCAAATACAATGAGTTAACTCTTTTTATTCTTATAAAATGAAGTCAAACAAGAAATCATGCCTTTATAAAATCTAAAAAAAAAAAAAAAACAAATATACCTACTGAAAAGTCAAATATACCTACTGCAATAAACTTGGAGCTTTGTTTTTGTTTTTGAAAAAATAACATGGAATTGAGTAAAGATGAAACCCTAAGTATAAGATTGAGCTTAAACATACCCCAAAGCAAGTTTCTAGAATATCCCCAGTCCTGTAATGAGCTGCATTTTGTCTAAGCACATTAGACTCCTGGACTGTTGGGTTTCTCCCCCAGAAAGGACAATTATGCATCATTTCCTTTTTTTTTTTTTTTCAGATGTAAAGTACTATAAGAAAATATATTCTATTATATTATCCTCCATTTGGATTGTATGGCATTTGGAGGCTCATATAAACTTAAAGAACAGAACAAAAGAATTCATCCTTCTTGAGAGACAGATCTTTCCTTCCAAAAAACTTGAGAGTTCCCATCTGCAAACATCTCTCTTCCTGCTCATTGACCCCACCCTTAATCTTCAAGAAAACAAAACAGCTTTTTTTTTTTTTTAAGTAGATATCCATTGGATATTTTTCACATGATCAACAGGATGCATTTTTGCTTTGAACTGCACAAAAATATGGGGATATGGTCACTATTTTTACATTTATCAACAATGACATGGAAATATTTTCATGACAAGGAAAGTCAAGAAGTTAAGACATTTGACTAATGATCTTAATGAAATCTTAAGTTCCGTTGGACAGCATGTATTACATATTTTGTTTGGGGTAAAATATCTCACTTTCTAATTCAGTGCAAATCAGACCTTTATTTTTACAAAATTTTGTATAAAGCAAGGTCATGAAATCGAGCTACAGGATTTAAGCTCCTTATTACAAATCTTTGCAGGTCATGGCCCATAATACCCACAATGAAAGCAGACTATGGAAGCAGAAAGAAAACACACTCCTTTAAAAGACAGTTTTTGGGAAAAGAAGAGCTCAGAGGTTAAGGTGATAGATGGTAGATGTAAACCAATACATATACAATTTATACATTCAGAACTACTATTGCACTATTGGAAAGCATCTGAGCAAGGCACGTGGTTCCTATCACCAAGTTCAAGCATTACAAAAATCTCTTACCTAAAATAACGAGACTATGAGCTAAATCGATTCACAGGGTCAAGACTGAAGAGGGCTATCTTTTTAGGCCTCATTTAATTACCCCACAAAAAATGTATACACATCCTTTTTCTTAACAACATTGTTTAATACATTGGTATATTGACACCATGGAGCTCAAGAATCCTTGCTACAAGTACTTACAAGAAAACCTTTCAAATGAATTGGCCACTGAAGTTTTTTAGTCAACCTGAAGCTTGTATACAGAGAAATTGCAAGGGAGTCTGTTCTATGTACTTCGATGTGTTTAACATATTTCTGAACATATGTATAAGAAGTAGCAAGATTGTGCACATCAAACATGTACTCATAGGTTGTAGCAAAGTCTTTCTGGTGGAGAGAGATACAGGCATTTCAAGAGCTCTGTTTACAGCCCACACACTGTGTGGGCACCCAGGTGGGTCACCTTCGAACATCCTGCACCTGGGAGAAAGATGGAAGTAAGAAACACATTCAACAACATAGTTGAATACTGTAGACATTTCTGCTAAATCTCCCAAAACTATCAGTTATATGGAAGCTGCCATGAAAATGGCCTTTATTATCAGGCATCAGCAAGGACAGCACTGTCTTTGAACTTGGCAGGCAAATAGTAACTACTTCATCTTCCATTCAGATACGTGTTAATGCAGTATTTACTTTTGAATAATACTAAAATTTACTAATTTTTCTCCCACAGTATCATTAATCTTTAGCTTCTCTGAGACAATGAAAGAATCACCAAGAAAATCCATCTCAACGAGATCACTAGGATTGATAACTTTGCTATTACTAGCCGGTACTGTAAAAACATTATAGCAAGCTAATAAGCCTAGAAAACAAGAATATATCTGCATATTTATTTTACAGTGTTTACTTCCCTCCTATTTGCTACACAAGTGAGCTGGCATTACTTCTTTCAATTAAATCCTGCATGATAAATAACGGCATAAAATTGCATATATTCCACCCAACACAAATCAGGCCTCTTTCAAAGCCACAAAGACCATTTTTTTTCCATCATTCACTTGTTCAATATGCAAAGCATAGCTGTCAATCAGTTAAAAGCATCCCTGACAGCATAATTACTGAACAGAACACGAAAAAAACGTGAGGAGGGTCGGGACTAAGACAGATACGAGCAACATTCCTCCTTGCACACTTTGGTACTAATTTAAGATTCTCCTTCGTTAAGATTCCCCTCCAGTCACTGTTGCAGCAAAAGAAGAAATCTGTAGAAGGCGGCTGAGAAGTTCTTGAAAACCAGTATTGTCAAATAAGTTAATTTTCTACCGCTCCTACTCATTTTGAAAGACAGCAGCAGCATCATTCACTAAGAGCAGCCTCTTCTTTCAGGAGCAGGTTTACCTTTTCCCCTAGCTACAAGACCCCTTTTCCTAACTTGCTACCTGGTCCACACTCCCCGCCCTCAGTCTGAACATCCGTGCGTGTTTTCTTCTGTGGATGCCCAACAAAACTGTATCTCATAGGTGGAACGGTGGCATCTCAGTTCACTGCTGCCAAGTCATTTTTCTCTTGTACTATGAGAAAGTTTAAAAATTTTGAAGTGTCTGTCTCATGTGAAATAATACCACTCCTTGTAGCACTCAAGTAAATATGCAAGTTCATGTAAGTGATTCAACAGCTACACACTGCAGCATAATAGGCACTTCTCTGGAGTTGTGATCTGTATCAGAAAATCCAGAGATTTCTTTAAATCACAACGCAATACAAGTGACATTGACTACTAACAGGCAGCCATTCCTTACAGGACACAAGAGTAACTTTAATTTTTCAGTCTATGCTGACTTTTTTCATAAGGAAAAACTTACACTGATTCAACTATAAGTGAGAAATACTGGTGCATTTTAGGCCATTTATTAATTTTCTTTATTCTCTAATTAAAAATTTTCAAGTAGCAAATCAAAACAGAATCACTACAACTAAATCCATCTCCAATCTCTGTAACTATTCTACCATTAGTGACCTAGAAAAACATTAAACAAACAATTTTTTTTAAACCTGCACAACTACTACTGCCTTGCACTTGATTAATTCCGGGCCTTGAAAATACGGGTAATCTAATTTCTACTATTAAAATTTTATATTAACTAAAGAATTTTCAGTCTCCTTACAGAAGGTTATTTATATTCCACTTCCCGAAATGGAAATTCAAAGTTTCCTGAGAGAAAAATGTTTGTGACTCACTGTGGGGGTTTTGCCAGACACATCCCTTTAAATCTGAGCCAGTCCAGCAGTATGGGTAGCTTATATAAATCTGAAAGAAAACATTTTCTTTGGGTTCCACCAACGTACCCATTTCTAGAGTTCTACTTACAATCCAGCACAACTAACGCTTTGTTAGCAACAGCACACAAGTAAAGGATGTCTCGGTAATTTTCAGTATTGCATAATCTAGAACTTAGAAATACTATAGCGTTATCTTCTTGAGATTCAGAAACGCTATTTCAGATGGGAGTATATGGAAAGGGAACTTGCAAGACCTGAAAGAAGCAGCAGAACCAATTTTGGTCCATGTCCTCCTTTCTCTGTTCTGAGAAAACACAAAGAAAATTTAATAGACAAAGTGTCTGCAGCTTTAAAAGACAGTAAATTGATCCTGATGGCCTTGGTTGCATTTTCAGAAAAAAACTTTTTATACGCATATTTGCAACAAATGAAATTCAAATGAAACATGGTGTAAAGGCAACTCCACTAATTCAGAAAACTTAAGAAGCTGCTGTATGACTAAATAAAGTATATTTTGCTGTTTAGCAGTGAAGGAATTTCCCCTCCCAACGCCCTAAAGGCTTTTGATGCATTTTTTTCCCCGTTCATAGCAGAACTGATTAATAGCTATGGCTTCAATCCAGCGTACAGTTTTGGCAGCTGCTGACGGACCACTCCATCTCTTGCTGCTCCCTCTTTGCTACGCAAAACACGTGCTGTTAAATGCATGCTGTCAAAAGCGCTAAAATGATTCACTTTTAAATCTGGTAAATCTAGATTATGACTACTTAAAGAAGCTCCTTCTTAAATTCAGGTGTTGAAAACAAGCAACGTATAAAACACACCATCAGTTTTCCTGTCAAATATGGCATTCCAGTTTTCAAAGGATATAAAAAGCATCATCAGCTAAAAAACAGGATAACTTTTTCCACTGTTTACAGAGCAAGCTTTAATTAAACAAATTGCATGCCTTCCTATAAGCAACAATACAGCTATGAAAAACAAGCAAGTTTTACAACTACTGGAAGTCTGGTTTTTTGTCTCTAGGGTTTACACAAGCAGCATTTTCTCCAAAGTTAGTTTAGCTATGATAGAAACAGATCAGTTTTCAGACTACCAAAATATAACCTCTCTTTCCAGTACAGCTGGGCACCAAAATTAAGAAAACTTTTTAAAGTATTTATGAACATTATTTTTATTTCAGCTCCCTGCGTACAATACAGGCTTTGAGAGAACAAGAGCATCCCAAACAAATACAAATCCTACTCTTAACACTTTAATATAATTTAAAGTCACAGAAATTACTAAGTGAGCTTGGCTATCTTAGATACCAAGGAGCAAATATATTTCATCTCTAATGGCAACAAAAGGATGAGTCTTTGTCAGGTTTTAGATTATGTTTCTGTATGGAAATAAGAGTATAAGCTTTACTGTAAAAGAAGAAATTAAGAGTTAATGGAAATTTTGAAGTGTTATTTACTTTCTTCAAACTTGCAAGTTAAAAGTTTTATTTCATGTATTAATTTTGGATATTGCTTCTGTTCTGAAGCAGTACTAGCAGCGTATCCACCAATGCCAGGAGGATAAATTCCTTCAGTTTTCTTTTGGTTTGCCTGGTTTTAGGTAAAGAAGAAAGAATGTAGGTCTCCCATGTAAGGATGCTCCAAAATTTGAAGCTCACTCTTGTTTAAATTGACATTAGCAGTGTTGCTCTCAATTTCAAATTGTCACAGCCAATTTATTAAGCAACAAAATCTTAGAAGTATTAGACCTGTATTTACACATACTATATTGTCAATGAAAGAGGGACAAACAGGTGACCTAGCTCTGACTTTACCCCTATAAGCACTGTTCTGTAGCCAAGCATAAAAGTACAGAAAGGGTGTTTTTTTCTTATTAATTTCGTAAAAGTATATTTGGTCTCCCACAGGAAAATGCTACCACCACCACCACCCCCTGCAATCATGCAATCAGGAATCTATGCATTTCTCCCCCCTTCACAACAGCAGCACTTTCCTTTTCAAAGCATACCAGACTAGAGAGATCAGAAATAATACTACAGAAGACCCAGCCGTCCCATGCCCCTGCTTATCCTCCCGAAATATGAAATACAGTCAGCAGTCTAACTTTTTCTTTTAAGCCAGCCTGCCTAATGGTTTCATGCAGCAATATTCATCATCTTAGTATTCTTTCTCACCCTTTTTGCTCTCCAAACAGCGTTCATAATGAGCTGCACCATATTTTTGCCGTCTATTGGAAAAAGGCAGAGGACTGTTCCAGTTTCTCTTATGAATAGCAGCATAGTGAGATGAGACACACCTATCAACAGCACAGACGTCCAAAAATGTAGGAACACCTGCAGATCAGTTAGCTTAACAGCCATTTAATTCATCAGTGAAGTAATACATGTACAGGAAGATATATCAAGGAGACTGCAAACACTTCAATAAATCTCACAAAAAAGAAAACTGTTATTATCCCCCCTACACTCCCTCTCCCTCCAGACAGGTCTCTAAAAGAACAGCCTGCGAAGGCAATCAAACATAGCTGACACGAGCGGAGACATCTTCAAATGCTGCTTTGCCAGTACAGTATATGTCACTTTTCAGAACAAAATGAGTATCTGGTGACATGACATGATTAAAAGCATTTTTGTTGGTGTAAAAACTGATCAGAGCATAAGCTAGACTGGTACCGCTGTACAGGAGAGCATCACCGATATTTCTCTTCTTTCTGAGAATCCCAGTCCAGACATAAGAAACTCCTACAGCTACAGTATTGTATGCAATTTGTGTGTGACACTATAGTCTCTTAAGTCAGCGTATGGCCGGCTTTGCCAATACAGTTCATTTAAATCAAGGAGCTGCTAAAATCTGATCCCAGTTAAAGCACATTTCTACCTGGATCCAAATGAAAGCAACAAAGCAGGGGGGGTGGAGAAACAAAAACAGACACGAATTAAAAAGCTAGTCATACTGAAAAAGCCCTTCACTCTATTTTGCAATAGAAGATGTTCACATACTTGCTTCTGCAAATTAAAATTAATGAGGTTATCTTAAAACTCATCTCAGCTGTCTTAAAGCAAAAACGGGCTGAGTCGCTATGAACTCAAGTCCATTACTTTCTCCTTATATAATCTCCTCTGAAAGTTACTTTCTTCTGCCACTATGGTAAATGAAACAACATGTCTTTCTGAAGAACCACAAACTAAGTGCCAAGTGGCTGGAGGGGACAGTTAACAGAGGGGGAAAAAGGAGCTACCTGGAAACACGCACCACGTACTCTGACCTCCTGTCCTCTTCTGTTGCGTTCCTTTTCCTTTATTACTCATCTGGGGCTTAGCCTTTAAAAAACCACCAAGCTCTCAAATAGACATTGTTCTGGTATAGTGGTTAATATTCATCTACTGCACGTTAAAACACGGCACAAAGTAGCACCTACTCTGTTGGCTGTTAGACTGCTTCTGGTGAACACGACTGCATTTCATTATTTACCAGCTTCCTCAGCCTTCAGGAACTGTCTGGACTAGTGGGATGAAGGTTATTAACATTTTAAAATGCTTGCAGCTAATATTTCCAAGTTGTCCAAGAGAGTAATTACTGCCTGTATTATTCTTAAATATTAGCATCTGTTCATAAGATATGATCCAATGTACAAGCTGGCCATTACATTTCTTTTGCCTATGAACATTCTTCTCCCCCCCGTCCCCCATAAGCTACACTAGTGATACCAAATTACCTTTCTTGGCTTTGGATAGTACAGGATATTCCATTAGGAAAAAAACTTCTCTCAACCTGGAGAGAGTGGAAAAACACTAATTGCATACAAAACACATTCTACAAAGTTACAGGAGGCTCTCTTCCTTCTGAAGGAAGAAAAGTAGTTACAGATGGTTATTTCAATAAAAGCCTCAGACAGGAACACAGCAGTGCTCATGTTGACACGGAGCATCTCATCTAGGCAAGAGAAAAAAAATCCACTTCCATTAGCAACACCCAAGCCTACCTGCACACCTTGACTCAACCAGCCTAACCATGATAAAACCCTCTCCTCTAGGTAGGAAAGAGGATCAAAGAGACCCAAAACTGTAGCCAGCTCCCTAACAAAAATCTGCTTAAGTCTTCCAGATTGCAAAGGTAAGTTTCACTAATAATCATTTTCGTCTATTAAGTCTGACAGGTGAAAGCTTGTATCTCAGCCTCACATTTTTGAGCATTTTTATAGGCCAACCATGGAGACTCAAGAACCCACGTAAAGATGCAGTGTAACTGCCTTAGCCACCAAAGACTACACAATCCTTACACTTCACATAGCAAGTCAAACTGCAGAGCATCAAAAACATCTTTTGCCATCGTTAAAAAACTGGAAGATATGCAAAAATCATTTTCTCATGGGAGTGTTAAAAGTAGGTGCTTATGAGTGGCAGAAAGACAGGGTCAGACAGTGATTGTGGTGTTTTAAAATTAACTTTTTAATCACTGAGCTAATTTAAATGGCTCAAAGGTCCCTCCAAACAGCAGCCTACCACCAGTCCCATCAACAGAAAAGCCTTAAGATCTGCCTTGTTAAACAGGCTATGACTTTCAGCTGTCCACAGGGGAGCAATTACAGAAGAGCAGAACAGTGATAATACCAGCAGGCATACCAAAAAGGTTTCTTCTCTACATTGCTGTCATCAGAAGTACTGTAACTTCCAGTGACGCTCAAAGGAGCTGGACACAAAAATACACACCAGAGGGTTTATTTATAAGAAATCAAATTGGCTGGAAAAAAAGAGCACTCAAGTCCTCTGCTTGCTCTCCCAGCTCTAACAACAATAGAGAGCGAAACAGTCAGGCATTAAAATACTTGTTTACACACATAAGAATCTACCTTTTACTCTCCAAACTTACATTGACTATAAAAGCATTTCTCAGTGTCCAGATCCACAATTTTTCCCACTGCTACTCTGTCAAGCGCCACACAAGCAGCAGCTAACAGAAAATGCATGAGAAAGTTTAGCTCAAAACTACATAGAAATTCAATTAAACACCTGCAGGGTTCCACTAAAAGTTATTCATTAGTACTTAATTCTGGATGCCCTCTGTATTTTTGAGAATGGCATAATGTTTGAGTAACTGCTTGCCAGTGGATTTTCCAGATCACATCCTTAACAGACATGGGGAAAGACTGACAAACTGCTACCCACAACCCCAAATACGAAATACTGATTTGGAAAGTACACCCTCATGCTTACGCTCATTTACGGTACTTTACAGTCCTCCTATGCAAAGCGGAGTAGTTTTGTTTCCTTTTTTAAAAGAACATACTTCATAATTATCCTCACTTTCAACAAGTAAGATGTCACACATATATTAACAGACCTGTAACTCACTCTAACTAGATCATAATGAGAACAAAATAACAAAAACCATGCCACAACTGAACATACAGAGCATGTTCCCATTGTTTCAAACATCTCATGCTATCAAATCAATACAATTTCAGTGTAGCTCAGTTAGTTTCAGTTGCTGTAATTCATTTATTCTTAATGCAAAATAAAACAAAACCAAAGAAACCGCACACACTCCACGGGACAGCAAGGACATTTTCTTGATTTTATCCAAGTGTAAACAGATGTCTGAATAGAATTTTTTAAAATGTAAACACAGTCAGAAACCATCTCTAATGTGTGTCATTTCAATATCATGTTGTTATTACTGGAACTTTATTTTTTAATAAAAAGCAAATGTGAACCACAGACTATTGATTAAATAGAGATTTCTTAAGTAAAAAGCAAAAAAAAAAAAAAACCCAACCCTAGGGTTTTTATTATTATTATTATTTCAGCATACTAAGAGATGTCAGTGCAATCATTATCTCATGCTTCAGATTTTGCCAGTATATGAGATTTATAAAAGTGGCATTTTTTTTAGGCTAGGGAAGGAACCTGTCCGTAAGCAGCAAGTACACTTTACTGATTATGACAGACTGAATTCCCATTTATCCCTTTCTTGCATTGTTCATTAACTAAAGTGAATAATTATGGAATTTTAGAAAACTGAATCCTGACAGCACAAACCAATAAGAAATAAAGATCCCCACACAGAAATGCCTGCAACTGTGAAGAGAATGAGAAGAAGCAAGAATAAACAGTAAAATGAGAAGACAGAAAATAAAAATTTAAAAAAAAAAAAATCACAGTTGATACTAACAGAGAGATTCTCAGAGAAAGAAAAAAGCCTTCTGCTCATCCAAGAAACAGAATTAGGTGATGGTAGCATGATATGCAAGTTGACAAACACAGAAAATGACCCACTATGTGGGTGATGATACCATGTTAAGCAGTCCAACATTTTATCTGTGTCTGGCTTTTTACCAGGTCACTATCTTGCCCCTACCTGGAAGATTCTCACTCCATTTTCTGTATCTATCTTGGATCAAAAGACAATCTCCTGGTTAGCAGGTGGTCTCACACATAGTTTGTTTCATTTATTTACACACACGCACACCCTTTTTTTCTCTCTTTTCTTTTGTTTTTGTTTAGTTACAGGAAAAACCTTTACCAAGCTTTTCACAGATTTCCTGAGCTTAACTAAAGTGGTGAATTAATTCCCTAGGAATAATTTCCTTTTAATATTCTCAAAGTAAGGAATTTGTAAGTGAATTAAGTATGAATCTATTTTAAAAGCTACTGTACAGAAACGTAGATAAACAGCAGTCTCCTGGCTAAAATATGCTAAATGACTCATGACTGCAGCATCCTCAAGTTTTGCATGTGTACTTTGAGCAAGTCACCCCTCCAGAGCAGCTGCAATGCAGGTATCACAGGGGACGTACTATCCTCAGAGCTGGAATTTGCCGAAACACCTCTACATCAAAGGGCTGCTGAAGACCTTCGCGCTGCCTGCAGACCACCACGCCCGACGGTCTGTGCTGGATGCAGCCATAGCTCAGCTACAGAACAACAGGATCTTGCTTTTACAACTACTTACAGTACTCGGTCATCTTCTGAAAATAAACGACACATCCATCTTGAAAGGTAAATGTCCGTTCTGACACTTTAGAGAACAATTCAGATCTAAAGAAACAAAGTAGTAGATGCGAAAAGGACAATCTTCAGCATTAAACAGGTGGCCTCTCGCCTTACTTTACAGCTACCAAGTCCACTCACTAAATTGTATACAAAATCGCTTGTTTCGACATGCAGCCTGATTCCAGCCGTTTCAAGGCCAACTATCAACATATGGCAAAGCACCAAAAAGATGCTTACACCCCTCAACGTTTTACAGCTAAAAGACAAGACACAGAGGCTAGATGTTAAGGATTTTTGTCTTAACTAGAGGTCCCTGTTATTTTCCAGGGTTAGCAATTACGAATACAAGAAAAACATGACAGCAGCCTATTCATTACGGTGACTATATGAAAGCAAACGTTGTGACAACACACAAGTTACCCTCCCTCTGCCATGGGAGTCAATGGAGGATTTTGGCCAAGAAAAAATAAGCAGGTCCAGTTCACAAGCTGCCTGAGCACTGGGACTCACATCAAAATAACACTTACTTCTTTGGTTGTTTTTTGTTGTTGTTGTTGTTTGGTTTTAGATTTTTTTTTTCATCTCATCTCTTAGCTAAATAAAGAATTAAAAACTGATATCCCAATCATCAGGGCACCAAGAACATTAGAAGCAGAATGAATATAAAAAAAGATTTTGTTTGTGATTGTTTCTTAACAAGTTCCACACTACCTTTTGCAATAAATTTGAGGCAGTCTGAAAACTTCAAGACATTCAGAGCTGGCTTCATAAGCCTCTTTCAACTGGCACTGAACACTGAGGATGAGATTGTTAAACAGTGACAATTAAATTCACAATTTGTTTTCTTGAAACCTGTTCAAGATAACAGATCGTAAAGTCTCTTAAAAGTAAATGCAAAGTACTAAACAAAAATCAGGCCCATTATATAAAGTTATACAACAGCCAGATACAGGAATCTGAAGTCAAATAAAGTGTTCAGCTACTGTTGACAGTCCTAGTTCTAAATGCAGTTTATCTTGCTGCATATGGAAGTATAAAACAACATGAAGCAAAGCCAAATGACAAAATAGTCATTACAGACTGCATAACACAGTCAGATCTGTATTCCAGAAAGCTACTGGTCATCGGTAGTTTCAATAAGTACATAGGTTTAAATAAATTTAGAGAAGGGGCACATCACAAGAGGATTTGCGGGCAGGGCCTTTGTTTAGTTGAAGATTCTAATCATCTCTTCAAATATACCTTCCTTTTAAAATCCTTATAGCAATAGCTGTTCCTCAAAAAGTAACAAAAAGTTACAGTTTGCTGTAAGTGGTCATACAACAAGCACAGGAATTCAGTTCCTCTGCTGCATAAACAGTGCAAGCTTTACTGACGAAACAGGGCTGCTCGTGAGAACTCAATCCTGAATTCAAAACCTTGCACTGAAGCCCGACTATGACAAAACCAGTTATTTAGTCAAAAGTGTTCATTGCACTCCCACATCTTTGCTGCCCTCAGAACTGCCATACGCTCTCAGAGGACCGGTTTAAGTAACTACCTTTTGTTCACAAGTTGGGTAGAAGCACTTCCAGACCCCAGAACATGAAAAATGCTTCATATGTTTCATGACCGTCTGATTTTTATTCTCATCACCTCCGAGGCGGGAGAGGCATTTCACATTTAAGGTCCTCTATGGCCTTAAATGGTTGATGGAAGCACAGGGAATGGATAAGCATCTCCCCCATGCATATACATACTCCTGTCTAAAACAAAGCATTAAGGTCATCTAAAAATCCACATGGGAAATAAGTCCTACCAAACAGGACCAAATACATCCTATGTTCCTCTTCCTCCACATCCCAACCCACATGTAGACTCTATTCAAAGCAGTAATAATTCAAAATAAAGTGGTTACTGCCTTTTACATTTTAATCAAACAGGCATATAACTGACATGGACACCAAGAGATGATTAAAAAAAAAAAAAGTTTCTTTTTTTGGAAGTGAAGCTGTATATGCCGCAGTCAGAGCATGAGATCTGCAGAGCTGAGGATCTGTGTTTCATTGTGGAAAAATACTTTCTGTACAGTTTCTTTTGGGAAGTAGAGGGGAGAGGACATGCCAGAAAACCACAATAAGTAGCATTTCTGAAGGAAGGCACTTCCTGACCTTAGCTTTCAGATAAATCCCAAACTCAAGGCTTCTATAAATAGAAGAAACAGGAAAAGAAATCAAGTAAGATATCAGAGGTCACTTGTATAAAGTATAACTTTCATTTTTCCTTAAAATAAATTCTGGTACAGTTTTCCTAAAGCAATACACAGTATGTAAGTAGCCATGTCTTACCAGCCGAGATACTGGCCCTGCTATGTCTTTGTTATCTCCCGCATCATTTTACAACTGATTTAGAAATATTCTTCACTACTGTTCATAAATAACATTCAAGCCTTTCGACACGCTCAGGCAGCTTACAACAGACTCTCAAAACCATTTTAGCACATTAATTGAGTTTAACACATTATGGTATAGTAGCAATACTGAACAAGGGTGTCTAATTTTTTTCTAACGCTTTACAGGTTTTGCCAAGCTGGCAAGCTCTAGCTGCATTATTTCCTACTGAAACTAATGTTACCCTGGAACAACCTGGGTAGGTATTAATTCATTATGTGTAGTTTTTAAAAGTCATCTTGGGAACAGCATTTCAGCAGCTATCTAACAGCACAGGTGACAGGCCAATATTTGGCTGACAAATTGTGACAAGCACACTCTAAAAATAAACAGCAACGTACAAGGCAGTAAACATCGCGAAGCTATAACCAAGATGTTATGGGGGTTGGGGGGGGTGTTTAGCTTTTGGAGTTTGGTTTTGGTTTTTTCCCCAATGGAAACCTCACACAATAAACCAAGATGCCTGTTAAGTTACCCACAGCTAACAGAAGTAATTCTTCACCTAAAAGCTATTTATAAAGGCCGGGGTAACCATTAGAGCACCTGTTTCAAACAAACCTCCTTTGTTCAAGAGAGTCATAAGGTAACTGGTACCTTATGTGGGCCACGTGGAACGTGGGCCAATGTCAACAGCAAATCCAACTGGATTTATGTAGGTTGTGTCACTATTAACCATGTTACTTTCGTCATGGCTAAATGTTCATTTGCTATCAAGCCAAGATGGACTGTAAGAAAGTGCCATTATTTTCTCCTTACTTTTAAATAAACATAGAATATTCATTCACATGAGAACATCGGACCTTAAACGGTAATGTTAGTTTATCAACCCAATAAAGTTAGAAATCTGACGTATGCCGATTCCAATGAGGACATACTGAGGGTATTTGTACTTTTTGTTTTAAAAGCGGACAATAACTTACATAATGTACACTCTATTGCATTTGTAAATAAAGAGGAGTTTACTTCCCACTCAGAAATTAATACATGTGAATGACAGCACTAATCAAAACCACCCTGCTGTTTCTAAGTGCTCTCCTAGTAAGAAAAATACCTGAAGTGATGACTTTAAGGCACAAAACTCAAGAAGCACTACCAATAGAGGTTTAGAAAGGGAGAAACTACAAGACATCAAATTAATAAGACAAAGGTTAAACCACAGCACAAGTCTAGGTGCAAAGAACGAGTAAGAGAAGGGAGAAATTAAAAAACAGGTTAATAATTCACCTGGACATTCAGAAACATACCATATTCTCAAATGGAGCAAAAAGCAGTATTCTACCCTAAACCTCAAACTTCTTTCCTCCAGGTCCTTAGAAACACTTTACAAAGCTAACAAGGCCTTTATACACTGCCACGACACGTACACAATCATATTTTCCAGCAATATCTGGTAGTCTAGAAATTTTTAAACTACAAAAATGATATCCCTCCAAGAGTTATCTTAAATAAAAGTGTCTCACAAGCTTCTTAAAGAGGATTTAGGAGTGGCGGAGACCAGCTATCCATCAATATTCAGTCTAGTAAAATAAAAGCTAGTAGCACTAAAATAGATTGCTACGTAAAATACAGCAAAGATGGAGTCCTCTCCTCCACCTCAGCAAACATCTACAACAACAACAACTATCATCCTTCCCTTGGCGTTCTGACCTCAAATCATTCTTAATAACCAAGCTGGAATTGTGTTGCCATCTGATAGTCATTCAGTGGCCTACGCTCAAGGAGTCGGCATTTTCCAACTAAATCATCATGAATTAAAAGAAGGCATCGGGGCTAGTTAGCAGCTTTCAGCAGTAACAGAGAATCTGTGACAAGAATGGAAACTCAATTACCCTCATTCCAGCAAGCGCCTGTTCCTGGTCAGCACGTAGCTGGCAGAGCCGCTTTTGTTTCCACACCTATGGTGCATGTGAAATACTTCAGTCTTCAGATCAGACCACTATGTGCAATTCACACAGGGATCTGATTTTTTTGTGCTTTCTGTAACAAATACATTATAGACCCTCAACAAATTTGATGTACCATCTAGAAACGTATACAATATTCTGATGGAGAACACAAAATGCAACTCAGACTGAGACCCTTACAACTACCTTTCCATAATTCAGTGAAAACTGCCTCATGGGGAATGTTTACCATCTGCTCACTACCTTCTTAGCAGGGAATACATTCAAACTACTTAGCTACTGCAATCATAAAGAAGAGTTCAGAAAGACCACCTGACCCGCACTCATCATTAACCAGTGAAAAAACTTATTTCTTGTTTGATACTCAGATGGAGCATTCTCCATGAACTATACCCCCATTTATTGTTTTTCTGTCTTGTTCCTTTAAGACTACAGCCAGAAAGGAACCTATACAATCAAACTGTGGTGTTTCTCCACGTTCTCAGCCCATGTGGTGGGTTGACCCTGGCTGGATATCATGTGCCCACTGAAGCCACTTTATCATTTCCCCTCCTCAGCTGGACAGGGGAGAGAAAATACAACGAAAGCCTCATGGGTAGAGATACAAACAGGAGTTCCTTATGGGTCAGTACTGGGACTGACACCATTTAACATCTTTGTCAGCAACATGGACAGTGGGATAGAGTGCACCCTCTCTGACAACACCAAGCTGTGTGATGCGGTCGACACGCTGGAGGGAAGGGATGCCATCCAGAGGGACCTTGACAGGCTGGAGAGGCGGGCCTGTGTGAACCTCATGAGGTTCAACAAGGCCAAGTGCAAGGTCCTGCACATGGGTCAGGGCAATCCCAAGCACAATCACAGGCTGGATAGAGAATGGATTGAGAGCAGCCCTGAGGAGAAGGATTTGGGGGTGTTGGTTAATGAGAAGCTCAACATGACCCGGCAATGTGCACCTGCACTCCAGAAAGCCAATGATACTTTGGGCTGCATTAAAAGAAGCGTGACCAGCAGGTCAAGGGAGGTGATTCTGCCCCTCTACTGTGCTCTTGTGAGACCCCACCTGGAGTGCTGCATCCAGCTCTGGGCCCCCACACAAGAAGGACATGGAGGTATTGCAGCAAGTCCAGAGGAGGCCACAAAGATGATCCGAGGGCTAGAGAACCTCTCCTATGAAGACAAGCTGAGAGAGTTGAGCTTGTTCAGCCTGGAGAAGGGAAGGCTCCAGTGAGATGTTCTAGCAGCCTTCCAGTACCTGAAAGGGGACTTTTGACAAGGGCATGTAGTAATAGGACACGGTATAATGGCTTTAAACTGAAAGAGGGTAGATTTAGCTGAGATATGAGGAAGCAAATCTTCACCATGAGGGTGGTGAGGCACTGGAACAGGTTGCCCAGAGAAGTTGTGGATGTCCCATCCCTGGAAGCATTTAAGGACAGGTTGGATGGGGCTTTGAGCAACTTGGTCTAGTGGCAGGTGTCCCCTGCCATCATCTAGGTGGGGTTGGACCTAGATGATCTTTAAGGTCCCTTCCAACCCAAACCACCCTATGATCACTCATCAATTACCATCACAGGCAAAACAGACTGGACTTGGGGAAATTAATTTACTACCAATGAAATCAGAGAGGATAAGAAATAAAACCAAAATCATAAAACACTTTCCCTTCACCCCTCCCTT